>VCJC01003455.1:72697-98829 GCA_024140195.1 Backusella luteola | reverse complement strand
ATTGTTAAAAAAAAAAAAAGGGTACAGCTTCCTGTTTTTTTTTAGAAGAAGAAAAAACTATAATAGACTATTAATAAATATTAATTAACTAAAAGAGAAAAAAGGGAGAGAAAAGATTAAGTTTACAAGTGTTTTTTTGAAGCTCTGCGTTCAATTTCCGCTTGCTTCATATATTTCTATTTCAAAGTGGTTAGTATTAAAAAAAAAAAAAAAGAGGTGACAAAAAAATGTTATTACCTTGAACTCGAATCCGTCTTCTTGTTGTACAAAAGGATGCGACATTAGCTCTTCTGCTGTAGGTCGATCCTCGGGATTTCTAATGAAATGCATAAATAAAGGCTCACTTTAACTTGATCAACTATAACTTACATAATGAAGCATCGTGATAAAAAGTCACGTGCTTGTTCTGATATGCCTTGAGGTAAAGGAGGAGGTTGATATTTACCCAACTGAATTGTATATATAGCGAAAGGGAAAGAAAGGGGATATCATGAGGAGACGAAAAAAAGAAAACAAAGAAAAATGAGGAGAAGGGTAGGGTAAAAGAAAGAAAGAAAAAGTTGTTAGAATTAAGTAAAAAGATATATTCAATATATAATAGCTTACACTATAAAGAGCTGCCAGCATATTTAGGTCCAGCCAAGGATGATCTCCTGTTAGCATTTCAATGACGGTACAGCCTAGACTCCAAATATCGACCTTTGCATTATAGTTTGTACCCTTGACGACCTCGGGCGCCATCCAAAACACAGTGCCTCGCATCACAGAATTATTTGAATGAGGATCATATGCCTTATCCTGACCACTCAGCTTGGACAAACCAAAGTCGGTAATCTTGCATGTCCCATGCTGGTCCAGCAGGATATTGCCCGCCTTGATGTCGCGATGCAATACATTACGATTATGTAGGTAGGCTAGTCCCATCAGAATCTGTCGAGTGAAAAACCGCACCAGGGGGTCTTCGAACTTGCCTGTCTTTGCCAAACAAGAAGCAATGCTACCACCGGGTACATACTCCAAGAAAATGTTGATGTGGCCTTCATCCTCATCAACGTCGTAACCAAGGTATTGTACAATATACTCGTTATCGAGATCTTCGAGGAGGGATATTTCACGGAATAAAGCATCTTTGATTTCACGCAGCTGTGGATTAGAAAAGTCGGCTTTTTTTAACGGTAAATCCACTTGTTTGACTGCAATCCATTCTCCTGCTTCTACATTGAGCGCGTGATACACTTTTCCAAATGATCCTTTGCCGATCAATTCACCTTGAACCCAGTGTAAGTGTTTGGCTTCTAAACATGAGGTGGAGAGTTGTCCAATTAAATAATAAAAATATAAAAAAAGCGGTTAGTGTCATACATATATTGGTGAACAACATGGTGGACAGCAGTAATAATAACAGTTAACTTACTGGGTATTTCGCCTGAATGTGAGGTTCGTATTCCAGGCTTAACCTGCTCTACTTTACGATGCCACATCTTTGAGCTTCCTCTACGAAACAAATCATTTGGTCTTGCTATGTTGACGGTATTGCGCATATTTCGCTGGCCTTCATTTGCCATCACACGAATAGACTTTTTCAAGTTGACATTTTCTAAACGTTTTTCAAGTGCAATTGTGGCACAAGTGGCGGCAGGAGGATCCACAATGATTTCCTTGTCAAGATCATGGCCAGGTAAATACTTGTCAATATCCTTGTAAAGATTTTCGACGGTAGGACGTTCTGCCCATTGGGTCAAGTCAAATTCAGAGGATGATGACGTCGCTAATATGGAAGAGGAAGAGATGGGCGTGGTGGGCATCTCCTCAGATAGTTCGCTGGGGATATCAATATAGAGACTTTTCGAAGATGTCATGGAAAGGGCATTCACATATTCTTCCAATGGAACACTGAGTGGTCGGCCTTCTTTGGGTGTTCGGGGTTTTCTTGGTGATCTGGGTGATCTGGGCGTTTTTGGATCAGAAAATGAAACACGATGTATCTTACCAGAGACACTTGGGTGTAAACTTAAATTTTCTGAAGTAAATTGTTGATGTAGAGTTTTTTGTGAATGATGATGCTCCTGTTCTTTTTGATATTCTTTTTGATGCAATGGGTATTGAGATTCTGATTGGAGTGGAGGTATAGCCCATAACGAAGGGGAAGGCGTTGGTGCTTGTCTTTGAGAAGGGGCGACAGCCCAAAGTGAGACAGATGAAGTGAGTGGAGGAGGTGGGGTGGCAGTCTTTTGTATGTTTTGAGGGGGGATAGCCCATAGTGATTGTGAAGTAGGTAATGTTTCATCTGTTTTTTGTAAAGGAGTAGGCGCACGGTAGTACTGATGCTGATTTGGGGGTATTTCTGGCTCCTGATGCACAGGCCATAAATTAGTATCGGGTGGATACGTAGTATCTGTGGAAGATGTACTGCTGCGATGTGAGCGTGAGCCTGCTGTCCAAGGTGAAGGCGTTCTATCACAAGGGTAATAATATTCTTGGTGAGGATAATCTACAGAGGGTCTACGTAGACCGTTATGATGCTGGCGCTCGAAATAACCGTCATGAGAATAATCTTCAAAGGATGGAGATATTTTGGTATAATAACTGCAAGATCGAGTCACGTCAAAATCATTACAAGATGGTGAATCTGAAAACTGACCGAGATAATGGTGTGATCGTGTTGCATGTACGATATGCCTAGGGAGTTATTTCAATCAAGAGGAATTAACTCCTTAAAATTAGTAAGACGTATATTGATAGAGAGAAGAATGACTTACTTTTTATAACCACCACCACCATTGCCTCCTCCCCCTCCTCCCCCTCCTCTTACAGCAAAATCACAACTGTTTGTTCCATCTTTAGAATGTGACCTATACTGTTCTGCATAATCTGCAGACTTGACTAATATTCTATTCGTTGAACTGTGGTCTGATATCTGACATATATGAGATAGTTCACTGTCGGTTAAAGGTTCTATTCATGTATTTTTATGAGAAGTTTAGAATTTTGACTTATTCTTTTTTTTCTATTTTCTTAATATATATAGTTTATATTTACATGTATAAAATTATAATAATAATAATACATAATATAATATATATACTAATAAAATACGCTTTTTTTTCTTTTTTTTTACTAAGTATTGTTGTCATGACATATTTACCTAAATGTTTCCCGTTTTCATGGAAGAAATAAAATTTATCGGTGTTGCCTTCTAAACATAATTTTCTGAGAATAGCATTTTTGATTAAACGAGGATCATGCATCCCAGTAACTGGAAGACTGTGAAACGTATCAGAGTCCACTGTAACATGAATTCTTTGCGAAGGGATTTCCTATATTATCATAATAATAATAATAATAAAAAGAACTACATTTTTAATTTGAATCGTATAATATAATATATAATATTATATTCAGAATAAAGGAATACTTACTACCACAGAGCCGGTAGCAGAATTAGGAGGATATTGAGGCGGAGGAGCTGTTCTTCTGTTTAATATCTTCCAGGCACCGTCTTCTCTGACTAAGCGTCTTGACATTGGTCTTTGAGGTGGAATACTGCTACTAAATGATTTCATCCATTCGAGAATCTGCTCGTTACTCGATGATTTTCTTTCTGGTATGACTGGTATTTGCTGCTGCTGCTGCTGTTGTTGTTGTTGCCCGCCTATATTATGCTGTGAAGGTAAACTATTTAATCGATTATATCTTGGCTTTCGTGCATTGTATTGTGAGATATCCTCGCACTTTAGAAAGCAAAAGTTAATTCAAGCGTTTTTATTGTTTGCTTGCTTTATTAATGTTACCGATCGAAGTGATTTGATTGCTTTGGCAAATCGTCTTTTTTCAGCCTCAGACTTGAAGTCATTTTGTATCGCCATCAAGTAACTCATGTCAATTTTTATTATTATTAATATTATTCCCTTTCTTCTCTTTTATTTTTATTATGATTATTTTCTTTTCGTTTTGTTCACGTAAAAAAAAAAAAGAAAATAAAGAAAATAATGGCAAATAAAGTATTAAGTTATGTACTAAATATATAATAATGAATAATAATAATAATAGTATTGAGAGAAAAGGGAAAAAAAGAAAAGGAAAAGAAAAGGGAAAAAGAAAAAGTTTAAACAATTAGGAAAAGGAAAACACTCACACACCTTTCATTAGGAGTTGAGGAATATAAAAAAAGAATGCAAGGAGACAGGAGGTAAAGATTAAAACTTTTGACTTTTCATTATGAAATTTTTTTTCCCTTAAGAATCAAGCCATCTCAATCGGTCAGTTTTCCAAATCCAACAATGTTCATAAAGAAAGAGAAACGCTGCCTTTTTAGTAAAAACCTGTTTATAGTCTTTTACCTTCTTTGGCTCTTTATTCTCCTTTCAAAAGACAAAGCTCCCCCTTTAACCGAAAGAAAAGATTTTAACTCAAGTATTTAAATAGTCAAAGTTTAACCGAAACTAACTCATTTTTATTTTGTGAGGGAGATAAGATAGTTATGCATGTATTTTTCTACAGGTCTTTTATAGACATTGTCAACATGTAAGCTAATAATGAGAGACAAGCAATGCAATCACTAAAAGAATCTAACTTAATTATGCGACATTATAATAAAAAAATGTCATTGGCACACATGACATGCACAACACGCTTCAAAATATCTAAAAAAAAATTGAGAGAATATGAGGAGAAAGTAAAAAAGTACACTTGTCATCATAGTAATCGATTTCATTATAAAAAGGAGGAACCAGTAAGCAGCATTGATATCAAACAGCATGGACTTCGCTTTATATTTATAACCAGTTACCATGGTTACAGTTACCATAGTGACTAAAATTAATTGATCTGAAACATGTATCGCAATTATTTGTTTGTTTGTTTGTTTGTTTGTTTGTTTTGCCATCAAACATCAAATTTGGTAGAAAATAATGGTCTCCTTTCATTTACAAGTCAATAATGACAAAATAAAATAAATGAATAAAAACCGCTCAGGTCTTTTACTAACAGCGGGTTCGATTAGTGTCATGGGCGATCTGACCGAAAACGTCCAAATTAGGTTTTTTTAGAGCGAATTGACAAACCATGGATAATAATAGTAAAAAGCGTGGCCTATTTGGTCAGTTTATCTAAAAAGCGAAGGTGTTTTTATTTTTAATAATAATCATTGTAATTTCATTCTCTTCAAAACGGAAACATGATGATCCTTCTGCGCATAGATATATAAACTCATCAATTAGATAGATTTGAGTGACACCATGAACATTTAAAAAGAAAATATAAAAACACCTATATCCACACGTACATACATGCATATATAGGGCTTAAACGTAATACAAGAGATTGAATTTAAAAACTTCAAAGCATGTTATCACTAATAATAATAATAGCCTTGATTAAGAAACCAGTGCGCCAGGGATTAAATTATTATTTACGAATAAACTACTGGATAAATGTACATGTACATACACATTTATGAAAATGATGTGCTACATATGGGATTGAATCATATGCCATGATTAATTCTAATTTTCACAAACGAATGGCTTAAAAAGATTGTATGTACATTGTACTTTTCACAGTCTTATTTTTCATCTAGATAAAATAATTTGAATAAATGTATTTTAGGGGGGAAAGACGTATTTAAAAACTGTCAAAATAGCTAATAAGATTGCATATGGCTGAATATGTATATAAAGAGACTCAGCCACATATAATTATTTATTATGAATTATCATTATTATTCTTTCAAGTCGTTAAATAGTGTTCATCATTTCTTTTTAAATAATTAGCATGTGTGTTGTTACCATCCATTCATTGCCCCTATTTTTCCCCTCCCTTTCCCTGCTTTGTTCCTTTTGCGTTAAAGTATTTATCTATGAAAACGGGAATTACTTTGGAATTACATAATATTTAACTTAACGACACTACCATGAACGTTATTCAAATTATTATATAATCGTTAATACTTGCAAGCATAAACATAAATTCATTCGAATGTAAGATGTATATTCAGAATCTATTTCAAACAAGGATTCTAAATATTAGTTTTAGAAAATTCCAGATCAACCGTAACCCTTTGCTATGTAGATTTTTGTACGAAATAGCGGATATCAAAAGCGCAGTTCTGATATTGATATGCAAACAAGCATGGTTAAACTTGAACTTTTTTTAATTTTTCCTAGCATTAAAGTAATATAACTATTTGCTTTGTTGAATTTGTGAATTTTTTTTGAGAAGTAAAATCGTCTTCAGAAAGTAGTAAACACTGATATTTCTTTGATGAAAGCGCTGCATATATTTAGCTTGATTTAATTCAAGAATTTAAAATGGATGAGTATCATAACTTATTTTTGTAGCCAAAGCTATTATAAATAATTACTTCATAAGTCTGCTTATATTGCCCATGTTTGAAGGTAAAAAGAAAGAAATCAGATTATAAAGTATCTCAGCCGCATTTACTAATGCTGTTGCATTGACTATCAAACTATTTACCGTGGTAATGAGATTTGCTAAGTAAAAAAATAAAATTAAGGTTATATGCATGTATGCCATTCAATTTAAAACGATACAATATTCCAGGTAATTATTTAATCATAATAATCATAATGCGATAAAAAAGTAAGCGATTCTCTATGGCAAAAGATACTGTATATATTATGATATTCACTTAAAACATAAGGTATTTGATGAACTTGCTTTTAGTTTTATACACCATAACCTTGGTTTTTGTTCTCTTCTTTTCTTTTTATACTTTGACATACCATCCTTAAATCAGCCCAAATAGTCCCATCTTAATTCATAAACATTCTTTAGAAAGTTGATTATAAGCAGGTGCTGATTGTAATAGACATCTCTTCCATCAGTTTCTTCTAAAAGAGTAAAATGGTTTTTTGTTTTGCTTTTACTAATAGCGGTAATGTATATGCATTAATATCACTTAAACACTTATAAAGAAAAACGCAAGATAATGGATATACAATTGATATACAGCCACTGAATCAAGAACAAAAATAATGTGACGTGTACAAGCAGGAGTAAACATCTATTTAACGATAAAACACTACTTTACATTAGTACTTTTTATGAAGATAAATGCATATCGAGCCAAGAACTTTTGATACTTAAAAGTACTAATAGATATTGTTGCAAATAGCTGCAAGTGAGCTGTTGTACTCGTACTTGGTGAACACAAAACAAAGATATATACAAACGCACAAATTTCCATTTTAGGTTCAATTTGATCTTTTATGGTTGAGGGGCCGTCCATCAAATTTGGAAATCCAAACTTTGTGCAAACATTTCCCTAAAAATAGAAATCAAATTTTGTATATGAGCTCTTTGACTTTCCTTTTTCTCGCTTTCTCTCTTTTTTCCTTTTTCCTTTTTTCCTTGCTTTTTAAAAATGACTACAAGTAATAAAAGGTCATCTCGTAAACCATCAGCCAATAAAAATGAGGTACATAATATAAAAAAAAAATAGTTATTAAATAGTAGCAATAATAAATATGTTTAGAATACTTCGGCAGATAAAGATAAGGAACTAAAAGCTTTGACAACTGCTCCTTCAAGAGACATAAATGATTTAATGGAAGGAATGATTAAAGACACAAAGCAGATACTCGACTATTTGAAACAGAAGCAAGTATAGTTAAAAAAAAACAATAACAATAACAAAAAAAAATCGGATTTAAAAACCAGTTATGTCACACAGACTAGAGCTTGAAAAGACCCATCGTAAAAAGTCTAACGAAATAAACGAAGCGTTTTTAAAAACGACTAAAGACAGCCGAGGTGTACAAGACACTTTTGCAAGTCTCGTCGAGTTAGATAACAAGCATAATAGTCGTGCTTATTTAGACCATTTACAAACAAAAGTTGAACAATTGACTAAATTCTTGGCAAGTATAGTGAATGAGATCACCTGTCGAAATCACAAAAAAAACCTCTTGGCTTTTATTAACAATTATGCTTCTTTTGCATATTAGGGCGAACAAGAGAAACAACGTTTAAAGAACAAGAGTTGGATGAAAGAACTTAATCATGATTATATCGTGGCCCGTGTTAAAAAGTATCCTCTTGTAACTATTTTCATTTTTTTAATAGTTTCTTTTATTCCCTATTTTTATTTATTAATGCAAACTCCCTCTCTCCCCTTTTTCGACTATTGTTTTAATTACTATTAGGCAAGGGATGTATATAATCAAAAATGGGAAGAAATTGAGAGATCGGCAGGAACTAACATAGCGTCACCAATACTACAAAGTCCAGCAAATACGGCAATACATCCTTTAGCGGCAAAGTCTGCTACAGAAGAGAACGAAGGAACCACAAGGAGTGTGAGTATCGACAGCACAGGATCCCAAAATGACTCGTTATCGTCGTCTCCTCCTCCTTTACCTCAAGTACAACAACAAAGCCGATTGGATCGCTTAAAAAAACAATTTTCACATTTGAAAACGCATGAAGATCCTACAAAGCAGAATATCAAATTGGCAAATTTGAAGATGGAAGTGGGGGAAGCAGGTAATTTCGTTGTTTTGGTCTAGTTTTCTGGCTGTTAATATATGCATACGGGCTCATTTTAGATACGAATTATCGAAATGCTGTTCGAGAGATAAACAATCTTGCGCTTCGTAAAGATGTTTCCCATAAGCATATTTTAAAGACCGTTCAAAAGGCAGTGCAAGATAAATCAGAGCTTATCAAATCCTTGATGGAGGATATTGTTTCTGTAGAATTGACACATTTGGAAGGTGAAACAAAGGTAGATTTTACTTGTTATGTATAGGGTCATACAAGCTGAGCTAATTTATTTATATTGTTCTTTTCTTTTTTTTTATTATGCTTGATAAAATAGGATAAAAGGGAGCTATTGAATACAATTAAAGAGAAGAATACCGAGGAGGAGTGCAATAGTTACTGCAAGGATACTTTAGAAAAAAAATATCCAGAGTTTGAAGCAATTTATTATGAGAATTATCATGTTGGTGTTTGCAAAGGTAAGGATGGCAGGTGACGAGGCTGAGAGGCATCAAATAAAAAAGAGAACGAGGGAAAAAATGGGGCTGATTTAAAAAAAAAATGATTACAGATTTGATCTTTGGAACATCATTAGCTGAATATGCGCAACAGCATAACAGATCACCACCACTTTTTATAACACGCTCATTGGAAGCCATCGAGAAATCGGGAGGTCTGGAGCGTGAAGGTATATATCGTGTGTCGGGTAAACAAAGTAATATGGAGAAGATAAAACATGCATTTGAGATGGATGAAGAAACAGCAGAATTTGGAAAAAATGAAGTGCCTGAGGATGTATTTAGCATTGCTTCGGTTGTCAAGGTATTTTTGCGTGAGCTGGAAACTCCATTATTTCCCTTCAAGCTAGCAGATAGGCTCCTCTATTCACGTAAATTATCATTTGGTATTTTATGTTATTATGTACTTGTTATTGACACAATATATTTTTCTTTCTTTTTCTAGAAATTCCTGATCAAGAATTACGCTTAATGAATTTATTAACACGTTTACTTAAACTACCAGCAGCAAACTATGATACTCTTCGTGTACTGATATGTCATTTAGCAAGCATTGCCAATAACGCAGAGAAAAATAAAATGACAATTTCAAACTTGACGCTGATATTTACACCTGCTATTTTTCAAGATATGAATCATGCGCAAGTCGCACCCGGGGAGTGGTCAAAGGATTGTTGTTTGGAAGATCTCGTAACGAACTACGAGAAGCTATTTGCAAATAAAGACTTCCATAGTAACTCTGCAATCACAGGAACAATTGAAAATATCAGTGAACACCCTTATGAATCCAAAGATCGATATGCAATTAGCGTGGTGACTCCAGATAGTCCAACATTTGATTCGTTTTCTCTGGCTGACTCAGAGGAAGCAACTTTGGAAACCGAGACTCTTCCCGAACGTGCTTTTTCATCCAGAACTCCTTCACCAGAACCTTTTGTACAGATTGAGACTACTAGAAAATATCAGGATACTTTCCAAGAAAAGGGACTTAAATTAAATGCAGCCACTACTACAACAGATGCGACCGACTTGATCCCTTTCCCGTCATGTAAAAGTGCCACTGTTCCTTCACAGGATTGGCTTAATTTTGATCCTGAGGCTCCACCTGCCCCTCTACCAAAGTTACGCAGACAGTCTACTACAGGAAAGAAACTCCAATCTCGACGTAAAAACTCGACAAAATAAGACCTTTTCCTTTCTTTTCAGCACATGCGTTTTCCGTGCTATTTATACATTTATTAAAAACTCTCTCTATTATTTATTATTATTATTATATGATATTTTAATTTTATTAAATAAATATATTTTTACATAATTCTATAGTAAGTGCTTGGATTTCCAGCGTTTATAAGGTTCTACACTCAGCCCTCAATAAATACATGCCCTTCACCGACTATTTCGTATGCAATATGCATTTATCCATCGACTTACAAGTAATTCTATTGGCTATTTCATGGTCTACATTGTAAAATGAGGCTTAAAAGTATGGATTTATCCAAAAATATGCATCTATCGATTATGCATTTATCCAGGTCTGACTGTATGTTTAACGTTCTTTATAAGTCGTTCTCAAAATGTATAAATAAAACAATGAACTCATTTTAATAACAATAGGATGCATATTTATTTATTGTATTTATTCTTCTATGTTTATAAGTTTATTATGTTTAAATTTGATTAATGAGTGTGAGTGAGTGTTTCGGGGTAGAGCAAAAATAATAGTAGTTACTGTGGTGGGTAAATATATATAAATAAAATTGTTTTATACAAAAAGTGCATTATAAATAGGATTCTTCGATTTACTCGTCATCTTCTTCGTCTTCCAAACCAGCCTCTTCGTCTTCAATTTCGCCAGCTTCTGTATCACGTTCAATCAAAGGCTTGATCAACTTGTTGAAGTAAGGGTGTTCACCTTGAGGGTTGGAGCGTTTGACTTGGTCAAAGTAAGCGACATAAACGTTGCCATCCTTGCGACCCAAAGGACTGTTGACGATATAATCGGTCAAGTTAAACGAGTCAACCAAAGGAATGGCTTGGTCACGAACATCTTTACAAAGGGAGTTGACGTTGCTACGAATAAATTCGATCTGAGCAGGTGTGAAGTATTCGTATTGCAAGAAAGCACCGGAATTCTCTTCAATAGAGAAAAGACCGTACAAAAGGCAAAGCTTGGTCAAGACGGCATTTTGACTACCAGTAGTCTTAGAAACACCATCAGCGAAACGGTTGAAGAGATAACTGTATGAGTGAAGCTTAGCAGCATAAAGACGAGATTGTGCTATATAAAAATGATAGTGAGTATATGTTTAATGTGTAAGCGCGATAAAATTTATATATTAATAATACTTACAGCAATGTTCATAAGCATCGTCGGGTTTCATGCCACGTTTAAGACATTCTTCGAATTCAAGGGCAGCATTTCGTACGACATTAGCACAAACAACTTGCCAGCCTTCGATGATCACATCAGGATCAAGAATGTTTTCCACCTTCTTGACTTGGCAACGTTTACCAATCAATTGATCACGGTTGTTAAGATAACCAACACCAGGAGAGAGCTTCTTACCCTTAAGGGCCTCACGATAACTGCTGATCAAGTAACGGCCTAACTGAAGAGTCAAGATAGTGTTATCACCTTCCCAAGTACATTGGACAGCGAAATCTTGGTACATGGCAGCCAAACCAGTGTAAGAAGAGTAACCGTGACCACCACATGCTTGGCGACAAGCTTCAATAGTGGAAAGACAGTTCCAGGTACAGAAAGCCTTAAGACCGGCACTAGTGGAATGGGTCTCCTTCAAAATTTCCATGACTTCGTCCAAATCAGAATCACCTTCCTTGGCACCTTCAAGACGAGACATCATCAAGTTGTACATGTTTGTCATTTCAGTTCCAGTGAAAAGCATAGCAAAGGTCTGAGCCAACAAGGGCATCAAACGACGTTGGTGAATAGGGTAATCTAAAAGCTTAGTTTCAACCTTGTTGCCAGCGCTGGCAAATTGACGACGAACTGCAGCATAACGAATAGCAATGGTAAGTGCCTTTTTGGAGACGTGACCACTATCAGCAACCATTGCCACGCGACCTTGAAGAAGGGCACCATAGGTCTAAAATGCAAAAAATAAGTATCGATAATACATGGTAACCTCAACCACATATCTCTCCCCTCCTTCTCTCTTGTAGGAAAACTTACCAATTGTTGTAATTTAGGTTCAATAACATCACCAGTTCTTGAAACCTTGGTATGCTTTTGAAGCATATAACCACGAGGAATACGAACATGAGTGAACTGAATCCAACCGTTGTCAATACCGTCTCTTCCCTATTTCAGATATTAGTTGGTTATTTGTTATTTACAAATGTAAACAATGTGATATTTAATATTCTTACCATCTTTTTACCAATATCACCAATGTTAATACCAGGAAGAGTGTTATAGGTCTTTGGATCTCTCAAAGGAACGATAAAGCACTTGGTACCGTATCTCTTTCCTTTAACAATCAACTGAGCAAAAACGGAAGCATGGGTAGCAGAGTGGGCTGCACCGCCAATCCACCACTACAATAATAATATAAGACAATAGTAATTATAAGGTTGATAGTGGTTACTTACCTTGGTAGCAGTTAAAGTAGGAGTATGGATGATGAACTGATCAGAACCTTCATCAAAGGTGGCGGTTGTTTCCAAACCAGGAACATTGGAACCATGGCCGATCTCAGTCATTGCGAAACAGCCAATCAAGCCATTCAAGGCAAGAGCTCCTTTTTCAAACCAATAACCCAACTGACCAGGTGTGGCATTACTTTGCAAAGCACCAACAAACAAACCATCTATATATATTATTAGAATTAGGAAATATACCATATTTTACAAAATAAACTTACAGTGAACACCAAATCTAGTCCAGAAACCGGGATCAACCAAACTTACAATTTCCATACGCTTCTTGAAGGTCTCAACAGATTCGTTTTGAAGGTGGTGGAGCATACTACGGAACTGTAAAAGGATGGTGATCAATAAATATGTCTGATTTGTTTTAAAAAAAAACGAAAAAAATGAAACTTACTTTTTCCATTGTGCGTTCACGTAATTCTGATTTAGTAATATCGTGAATGTCATCCATCTTGAACAAAGGATCTCTTTCAAGTTCTTGCATAATCTTCTCCTTCAACTGATAACATATTTAATTAATGCCACGATTTTTTGTATATCTTTCGACTTTTTCCTACCTCTGTTGCCTTATCGCCGCCATCCAAGAGTAAAGTGAGTGCTCTGATATCGAAAGCAGCCTTAGCTCTTTCCTCTTTCATGCTAGCGATAGGACTGCGAAAAGAAAATAAAGTAAATAAGAGTTATTATTATGGACCTTTACTGCTTGTTATTAATACTTACTCGACACTGTTAGCATATTCCTGCTCAGGAGTTAAGTGCTGCTTTAAAGCTTGAAGTCTATTTTGTGAAGTTGACATGATTTAAGAGAAAAGGAAAAGTGAAGTGATTTACAACAGGAAAGAAAAAAGGAAAAGTATAACAAAAACAGCGAAATAAATAATGAAAAAGCAGAATCGTTTTTGACTAATATTTTAATTTCAAATTAGGAAATAGATAGCTGACAAGACTGACATCCTGACATCATTCCCAATAAGTGCAATCACATGCGACTTTTTATTTGACTTGTGTATGTGTTTGTGGGGGAGTAAACTATTTGGGGTGATTTAAATCACCGCATAATGTTTTTCTAATTTTCACTTGGCTTTATTATATATTTCCTTTCTATTTTGTTTTAGCATTTATATAACACAGTAGTACTAATAAAAGACAGACTTTTAAGATCAGATAAACCTTATTTCTACCAAGAAAATGCTAATTATTAAAATCATGTTTGACGATTGTTACTACTATTCTGTTAATATTTTATTTTAATAAAACTTGTTATGGTATTGAACGATATCTTTAATATGGTACTATTAACTAATAAAATAGAATGTAAAATGAACAATGGGATATACGTCAATTATATTTCAATTATTTTCTCTCCAATGGGGAGAATAAATTAAGGCTGCGATGTCCATTACGAGGTTCCGAGGTATTGATACATATGATAATGATTGTGAGTACCAAGGTATTATTATAAAGTTTAATTTTATAATAGTATTTTAAGATTTTTTTTTTCAAGATTATTAAAAGTGTACATAATACAATAAACATCGTAAACGGTAGCGAAATTAGTAATTCTATTTCCCGTCGGATTAAGTCTAAAAATCACAAGTCAAATTTTTTCGCTTTTTTTAGTTAGCTACGAGCAGATCTTTGTACTTGATTTGTCAATTAAAAAAGTGGTTCCTGTTTTTTTTCATGTGTTTGCGCCACAGAATGTATTAAAGAAAATATTAGCTCTAAAGTTAATTGTTCTCTTTATTCTTGCCATTTATCTAAACCAAATAACATTATCTTATCAGCATTGATAGAACGATTATATACAAAACAACGTTTGGAACTGAAGGATTATAAATGTAGCTACAATTCATTACTCAATAGCAAGTGATACTTGCTTTATTTGAGTTATCAGCATCCAGAAGAACTAATGGTATGTATAAACATGCTCAAATATGATTCGAACGTTACTTGCAGGGAAATATTAAACAAACACGGATAAAAAAAGTAAAGTAGTTTAGAGGGAGGTGCTTTAAGAATGATGCTATGATAATGCTTTATTTTGTTTATGCAGTCAATAAAGGAAATAAAAAGAAAATGAATATAGTTATTTACATGCAATAAAAGAAGGAAAGATACAATGGAGAATAAGGGTATAAGTTAGCTCACAATAGTTAAACCAATGAATACGACAAATGTGCATACAGGTATACACACTACACCATAACTCCAAAATAATACATGGAGCATTTCTACTTCAAAGGCACCCGTGACTTGAGTGATTTGAGTCAAATTGATCGCTGTGGGTGTGCAACCCATGATTATCATAGCCACAATAAACACTGGGTCAGCGGCAAGATTAGAGATATGCTGTCCAAATTTGGAGAATAACCAGACAATAGGAATTACACACATTGGTGCTAGTATCATTCTGATAAAAATCGAGAGAGCGACTGGTTTTCTCATATCTTGCTCCGAAATGTCCTTATTTTTTACTTGCATTGAATGAAGTTGTGCTCCGAGAGAAACGAGAACTATAGGAACAGAGGCCTTGCCGCATGACTCAATTGATCTTGTTACTGATGCATAAACAAATGAGTCTTTACTGTACATGATATTCCTTAATGGAGGAGTAAGGCCTACAGTTAAACCAAGTAAGGCCGCCCACAAAGGAGGGGACATAAACTTATTAATTGAATGAAGGAAATCCAACAATCGATTTGATCTCTTTCTTGTGCCAGATGATAATTGCTCCATTTCATCCTTTGTCTCTAAATTGCCGTAGTTCGCTTTTTTTACTGTCAGTTTATTTTCAGGGGGAGCTGAAATTTGATGGTTGTGCATGGTGCCATAGTTTTTGTTGTAGTTGTTGAGTTTACATTCTACATCATCATCATTGTCTCGTAAAAGGTTGTATCCATAAGACCATCGCAATAAGTTAGAAAAAAGTGCAAGAAATACAGTGTATGATATTCCTCTAAGATATTAAAAATAATTAAATAAAGATTAACTTCCAGTGAGCAAATATTTGTGCGCTTTAATATTATTACCGTGCAGCTACAGACTCAGGAGAGTCTTCTTCACCTAATAATAAATTTTTTCCTGCTTCTGAAACTGCCAAGCTTGAAATAATAGCTACAGGAAGTGAATTGTTATTCGAAAACATCACACAACCCATTACGAATCGTTGATAATGCTTTGATACTCGGAGTAAAGGGGATGCTGTAGTACAAAGAATCCATGAAATGAAAGTGAATAATAAAAAAAAGACTGGGATTGGCCAGAATTCAAGAAATTTTTCAAAGCGTATAATCGGCGCAATGTTTGAAAAAAGTAAACAAGGTGTGAAAAGAACCATACTAAGCTTCGAGAGCCACTACATATTGATTTTATTTTTTTAACTCCATGACTTTTGTTTTTATTGTTTTACTTTTAAGCTACCTTTTGTTTGTTACTGTCAATATATTGAAACTTGGAAAGGATGGCTCCCATCATTACTGTCACCATAACCTGTAGAATAGACTATTAAAAGTTTTAGCTACGAAAATAAATCAACCATGCGTAATTTTTTTTGTCAAACCTGTATCGATGAAAGGACTAGTTCAATCATTACAAAACGTAAGGAATATAACAAGTGAGAAGAAAAAAGAATAAAGAGACTTAAAAGAGGAAATATAAAATCAGACAAGTATTTTATAAAGGGGTAAAATAATAATTATGTGATACTAGAGTCTAATGATGCAATTGTATTAGTCAATGATAAATTAGTAAATAGTTGGATTCATGAACGCCTCTTAAGGGGATTTAAATCTATAAACAAGAAGCTCACTGGGAAAACAAAAAAGCGCGTTTTTACCGATGTTACACAGACAAAGACAAATGAGAAGACATTCGTAACAAGACGTGCTTTTCAAAGTCAATGACTTGTTATAAAGGTAACACAGGTATCGAAACGATGTGATTCCGTGTGAATGAAAGAAGAACAGCTAATTGTAATATAAGATTTAACTTTATAGTATACTTATTTCATGGGTATCATATTACGGCAATATCAGAGTCGAACCTGAGGAATGGCAAAGGTTTTACTTGCTTGAAAGCTAATAATCGGGAAAACTATATATATAGGTTTCAGGTGCCCAATAGAATGCTTACGCTCAAGCCAAGACCCTCCTGGGATTTTGTGTCGTTTTATGTGGAATAAGAATTGTAAATTACTCTACAATTCGACATAAAGAATATAGTTCACTAAAAAATTTAAAACTTTTGAATTTGCCAATTTTATAGATAAAAACATACGATAGATAATCATATCGCTGTCAAAATAATAAGAGCAATAAAATGGAATCAAAAGTCAATGTTGAGTGTTGAGTGTTGAGAGTAGAGAAAGGTTTATTAGGATAAAATAGCTTGTAAGGCATACTACAGTACGTCCGGCGTCAATTTGCGGCTTGGTTTTGCACGCTTATCACTGTATAATTTGCATTATAAAACTGGGCAGAACTTACCAGAAGTTGACTACACCACTCCATTAATATTAATATTGTCAAAGAAAGCCATTTCATCGTTTTCTGAATCATATTATCAGGTTCGATCTTTCGATAAAGCCAATGATTTCCATTTGGCAAATTCGAGACTGATCGCCTAAATGGCTTTTAAGTTCTCGACTCCCAAAATAGGAAATTAGAATAAAAAAAACTTAAATGGATATGTTTTTCCAGAAAATGTTACTTTATATTCTAGATTCTAGATATTTCATGTGGTGGTTTGGAGACAGTTTTACGCTCAAGGTACTTATAATTAAAATAATGTGTTACATAATTTTATGGCTATCAAACCTGGCCTAAAAACTAACATACTAATGGGGTTAGAAATGGATAATGGTCAAAATGAGTGCCATTTCAGTGATCTGTGATTTATACTAACTATTTGTTTATTCCTACATCTTTTCCTGGGAAAATAAGGATTAAAGTAAACCCTATATTCGCTTAATGCAATGGTATAATAATAAGCACAAAGTACCGCTTTTTACCTTAGAATGTTTTTTTCAGTAACTAGTGTTACGAAAGTAGTGGCAAATAAAGCGAGGCAGACGAGGTATCTACTACGATATTGATAGTTTCAGCGGTTTTCTACTCAGTACCGATTACAGTTTAATATTACTTTGTTAGATCACTACCAATTCTTAGATATACTTCAAGTTAATAATGGCTTTCGATTTAGTGCCACACTAGCAAAGTATAGCGGGCACATATATAGACACCTTTCTGGCTTGTTACAAATTACTTCCACAAGAAAAATTGATCACGAAAAATAAATAATAGATTTCTACATCTCAGAATGGACAAAACTTCAACATATTTTAAGTGGCTAATACTTCTCAATGTAAACCTTCCAACAATTGATTTATTGTTAAGATGGTGATCCTAATTATCGTCTGTTTTTCTCAAAAATGGTCAGTTAAATTGGCAAGAATACAAGCATATTCTTAACCAATTGGTCCCGACCAGATTTCCCTTAACAGGCATGTATCAGTTTATTGTAATACACTTTGATGATTCGACAACTTGAACACAAAAAAAGTACAAATAAAAAACTGGAATAGAGTAGCAAATGAGCGATTTCTTTACCACAAACAACATTACGGCTCGGCTGGACCATTATAAACCAGTTAAAAACGCTCTTTAATTTCCTTATTTTGAAAAATTTGTATCATACTATTTTTTCAAAAAACGAAAAATGTAATAAAATATTCGATGTGTCTATTAAATTGCTTTATTCAAGCATTTTTGCAGTCATGTTATTGCTATTAATTCTATAGTGTAATGAAGCATAATACAGCCATTAGTATATCGACAGTATGGTTCTAGGGAAGCGGTTCTCAAAATGAATTGAGTCTGAAGTAGATCGATGCCGTCTCTGTCTATTAATGGAAACCTTTACCGAATCTTGAAAGCTCCCACATACAAAATCCCATGGGTCATCAGACTATCTCTAATTTAATTGGTACTGTGCTTGCTGACTTTGACATTAGAAAAAGAATGTTTGTTTTCATTTTCTAGAAGTATCGTATCGAAAAAAAGAAAATACCTAACACAGCTACTCATGAAGAGGCTAAACATATTAGTATGGTGGATTAGGAAAATGAACTATAGAAAATCTTATTAATCTATGAATAATAATTGCAACCATTTTACATATTTTGATGTCAAATGTGTATCTTTTAGCGTAGAGCTTCAGCATCATTGCAAGTTTTTTGAAAACTTAAAACAGAACAATCTAGCAAAATCCATAAAATCTGCAAGCCGCAAACGTTTCGTTTCACTTTCAAATGAGTGCATCTGTAATAAAATTAAACTTTTATCCTTCATTTTTACAAATAATATCAATCACAAATCGTAAAAGATAAAACAGGCTGATTTACTTAACATACTACATTTGTTCATTTATTTACAAATAATCGAAGTAACTACTTTAAATTAACTAGTGCGTTGCCATTTAAGCTTAAACTCAAAAAAGATATAAACAATGAATATAAACAAAACTTGAATGTAGAAAGGTAGACAAGTGGTCAATATAAGTCCAAAATAGACAACTTACTACACTACATTAAGCTGCTTGAATATATCACAAAAAGAGTATCTCAAATACAACTACTTCAAAACTTTAAAAAATGATGATAGTATTATGACATTCTTTTTCTGTCGCCTATTCGGAAGAAACTTGATCAAACTTATGGTCATAGGATCATATTAAAATTTAAAAACATCAAAACTAAAAGGAAGACATAAACTACAAACCTTCAGGATAAAACAAATTCTAAGTATTTATAATATGTCTTCTATTTTTCATTTATACATTAAAGCGGGTATATACTTAAATTAATATCTCAAACTCTGATCAGAGAAATTATCAAAGACACTGCCGACTCCATTGATATGTCGATATTACTTAATGAAAAAAGAAAGGAAGGAAGGAAGGAAAGAAAGAAAGAAAGAAAGAAAGGAGGGAAGGAAGGAAGGAATATAGAAGAATATGATGCACGCTGGTTACCTCATCACCAAGCGTTGAGAATAGAGAATATATAACATTAAGGGGATGGCGATATTGGTTTACTCTGTATTTTTTTTCTCGTACTCTCTCGTTTTTACATCATTTTTAGACGAATCTTTTCGAATAGATATCTTGACTCCTTGACGCGCAAAGCATTTTGATAGCGGTGTTGAGTCTAATCAATAATATGGTGAATACCGAATGTTTATGAGCCTACTTGTATTGCTTACCTGTGACGCCTGGAAATTTTTTTGCTGTGTAAACAACGAATGGTTCTGTATATACAGATGTGATGGTTTTTGACGTAGATGCTGTATTTACTGTGTGTCTGTATGGTCTATACGGCAGAGATATGTGTATATAAGCATATTATCAAAATATAATTTTTTTGAGAGCAAATGATACTTACGATCCTATATCTATTAATGTGATTCTTAATCGAAAACGCCCTTCAGTCCTTAGGCTGATATCATGAAATACAAAGAAAATCCCTAGCTTTCCTTCCAGATCGTATAATTTTGTAGCAGAAACAGCTGCTGATCCCACTAAATTTTTCATGTTGACTGTCGACGATTCATTGTCATTTGAAAAAGTGATTACTTGAGATAAAGATCCATGGTGCTTTACTACATTGGCATCAGTATTACTGTCATCTCCGCATTTCCATGTATCACACATTGCAACTAGAAATGAGATGTCAAATGTGCTAATAAAATATGCTGCTATTGAGAAATATTCATTCAAAATCAATAGGTCAAACTTACTCAGAAGATACTGGTTCACCGTTTTTAGACGTCACTATCAGTTTGGCAATCGGAGGAGGGCTTATTGGACGTCTATCTTTATCTCCAAAACCACACATCCGTGCTCGGGAAGGTTGTTGTACCATTACCAAATTATAAACTCTAGAAAATTATCGTTTTTAGAAATCAGAATACTCTTTTTTTCAAAAAAAAAATCTTACAAGTCGAGATAATCAAGAGCACAAGATGAACTAGTTTCTGAATAGTCCTTGTATTTGTTTCTGTAATTCGAGCTGGTAGGTAGCGTTTTTTGTGTCTTTTTGTGAACATCTTTTACTTTTTCGCCTGGAATCTCACTTTGTTGCTGGATTGACAAATACGGTGATTGCTTTTTGTTTGCAGCAAGTGAAAGAAGTTCGTTAAACACGTCGTTTTCTTTTCTTACATTGCTCTTTTGAGTAGGTGTGTCTACTTCTGAAGCTAAGTGTTGTCCATTATTACTGTTATTAATAGATAATGCATTTGAGGTATGCCTTTCATTGTAAAATGATAAATTTGGATCAAAGTAATATTGCCCATTTTCAAAAGTATTTCGTGCGTCCAATTCGTTTTGAAAGCTAGTAGAAGTAGTAGTAATAGATGATCCGGCGTTGTTACTCGTAAATGATTTCTTAAACATCTCAGAAGAAAAAGGGGAGTCGTATCGAGTCTCTTTTGAACTATTTGCGTAAAACACGTCCAACTGATCGCGATTCTGGTTGTTATTAGCATAGGACATGTCACTGAGAGTGTTATCCGTGCTGATACCGGGATGGTTTAGCGAATCTGTAACCCCACTACTGCTCTGAGGGGTAGGGCTGTATGTTATCCCATAGCTAGAAAGCGACTGAGGTAACATATTGTAGTCTTCATATTGATTCTGCTGATATTGGTGATATTGTTGCGAAAAGTTGTAACTGTATTCATATGGGTAGGTTTCGTGTGCTTCAAAAGATTGATGCTCACTAGCCGGGTCTTGATCTTCATTTTGCTGACTCAAATATCCGTAAAGTTGTTGATTATTGTCTTTTTCTTTTTTCTCCATAGTCCTTTTTTCAGCCAGCTGGAGTAATTGTTATTCCTCTGGATCGTTGACTGACTAGTATTGGAGTATTATATAACAATATCGATAATAAAATACTGTGTTTTGTAAGATACAAAGCACAGTCCTGCGATTAAATATACCAAGAAATTAATTTGAAGAACAAAATAAATGGTGATAAAAAAAAGGAATGAAAAAAAATGAAAAGGCGAAAGAAAGAGAAAAAAAAATTGAAGTGGAAAGAAAAATTTAAAAACCCAAAAAAAAGCGACTGAATATTATTTGCTCGCCATTCAGTGATATAGATTCACCTGAAAATCAAATTAATAAGATTTAATACCTAAAATCTATACACCTTCAGTGGCCACAATGAAGATAGCTGTAATCTTTATGATGATAACATGACTTTCTTGATATTTATTTATTTATTTTTGTATCTTTTCTGTCTTTTATTATTTTCTTCAGTGTCACACTTAACCCTTAATTAACGGCCCATTTACTTATCAGTCTTTATGTTACTTTATTCTTCTGTGTTTTCCGATTTGAATCTCCTCTGACGCATGTACATATTCGTACGTTTGTCCTCATAAAGGAGGGGTAATATAATAATTACCAAAAGATCGATCCACTGTATACACCCATGAGTCTAACCATATCCTTTTATTGATTCTAACATTCATAATTTTTATCATAATGATTTATTTACAGAATTGAAGTTTATCATTAACTGTATTTATTTTCTTTCATCCTACTATCTACCCCGTAAGCGGATCACCCTTTTTAATAATCACCATATAAAATCATATCTATCACTACGTAAGAAGCTTCAGGAAAAAGGTAGAGGTTTTTTGGGCTTTTAATTCAATGAAGTCAGTTTATATATCCTAAACTTTCAGTTAAACACGTGTGACATTATTGTTTACAACGGGTTCAATTTTGTTTATATGTAGTTTTTATTACCTACTCTAACGGAAAAATGCTGCACTTCTTTAATAAAAGACCTATAACAAAGTTATTGTTCTAGTGTCTTATACTTGAATCAAATCAAATAAGACATAAGTCAGCAGGTTCGTTCATTTTTTAGTTTTTTTAGTTTTCCTGGATAAGTAATCGCTGTTATTGATAGTATGAATGTTAAGTGAACTAAAAAGGTGTCTCGGTTACTTAAGTGTATCCAATAAATGATTTTCAGTTCTCAAGGTCACAATTAAAATAATATTTGCGAAGATTCCTATTATGATGTTGGTTAAATAAACGCCCAAGAGGATGTATCATACACATATCTATATAAAAAATTGATGACACCTGTTTTACGAGCTGAATGATATATAATCTGTACACATAAAAATGCTTTTTTCTGGAAAATAGAAAAATAAAATGCTCTGCTTTCATTAGAAGTGGATCATTCTACTCACATATATGGCCGAATATTCTAGATAATTCGTACGGCGACTTTCCTGGATAATACTTTGATCTATAAATTCACGGATTTCAAACAATAAAGGGTGTTTTAAAGTTTCCCAAATATATTAGTATCTAAATGAATCAAACAGGATAAGATTGCTTCATTTTACTAGCTTCCATTATTCTTTTTTCATTTGAAATTTCCAACTATGACTGTATCCGTTTCATCACAACCTGAAATAAGAATCCAAAAAAGCGGCATATATTTTAGATACGCAATCTATTTTACGGTATTTACGAAAAAAGAAGGTAAGCTCAAGGTTTAGCATTTTTCAATAAACTTAGTTCCTAAAAAAGGAATGACATTTTTTGCAAGCAAAATTACGTTTGTTTTGAAGCTCATAATCATTAAGTAATTTAAAAAAAAAAAGAGGGAAAATAAGGAAAACAAAGATTTAAGAAACTGGTAATTTGAAAAATGCAGCTTTTTAGTTCACTTTTTTACGTTAGTGGTAAGTACTTTATTTTTTTAATGCCGTCACTGTGCTAGTACATTTCCAGTAATATTTTAGAAATTCGTACATTAACCTTTTTTAGGCCTTGTTTATTTTCTTTTTCGAGAAGAGTGTGATTTCTGGAGAAACTTACAGAATTAGCCAAAAGGAGGCTTTGAATGCTGATACATAACATTTTAGAAGTAAATTTAAAATGTAGTGTAAAAACAAGATATCATATTGATCATACTATAATATAGAACTATGCTCCAATGAGAAAGATAGCGGGTTCAAGAATACCAATCAAGTCAAGAGTATGGAGGTTGTATTTGTAAATAAGCTCTGGTGTATTCTGTACATCAAACACTATTTATGGATTATGCTAAACATTTTCCTTTTAATTTGGTCAGATGAATTGAAGCTTATAATAAAAGCCAGAAAAGTAATATTGAATATATTTTTGTTGATACTTAAATCAACACTCTATTAGCGAGTGAGTTTTCTTGTAGAAATATTATGCTTTGAGAGCTAAATAGCTTTCAAATATGATGCGGAGGCATTCCGTTTTCGTTAAAGATACCTTGCAAACCTACGTATGTTTTCTGTATGGCGTGGCTATTTTTGGTAGGAAGAAACATTTTCACGCAGTGGTTAGTTTTGATTTACCTGTACTGTGACTTACTTATGTTTTAATATCCGACATTTAGCTTATTCTCCATGGGAAGTTATGCCTTTTCTTCGATGTTGACTTTACTTATCTGTCACCGTTACTACGCCTTTAGTATTTATAGATTGTTCTATTTTAAGCGTATCCCTTTGGGCGGATGTAACCCGTCTAAAAGTAACCACCGGTAACACAATGGTGAGCTAGTAAAATTGATGGTAATAACAAATTCACCTGCATTTTAGCTTCTTTCTTACATAAATTAAGTTCTTTGTATGTTTTATCTTCTGGAACAACGGTATTTAGGGCATATTTGATAGTAAAGACGACTTCAGTAAATGCATTTCAATCGATACTTTAAACTGTATACGAATTAAATATCCGCTACACATAAAAGCTTGTGTACAAAGAAGTTCATTTATAAACAAAAAATGGATCAAATACTTTGATTTTATCATGAGTGGCGATAATATCATGCCATAGGCATTTGTTTTAAAGGTATTGAATTTCTATCACCAAGACCTTAGTGACTTTCTTTTATTGTCATAAAACTAGCAATTCACTGAGAATATATGATACTGCATCCTAGTTTCCCCCCGATTTTGAGTTCAATAAAATGTTCAGAAATGCATTGAAATGCATTCAGACGCGTTAAAAAGTATAAAACACCCCAAAATTCCTTTAAACGCGTTTCAATTCTATTGTATAATATTCAAATGCATTCGAAGGCTTTAAAAAATATTTAAATGCCTCAAAACCTTCAAATTTTGATGCTCCATTCCAATGCATTTAAAAGTGATTTCAATTTTAGGTTGTGTGTGAAAAAATGGTAATGTGCTGAATTTAGCTTCACAGGTGCTGCCAACGGAGGAACATATTCAGATATTTAACGTTTTAAAGCTATTACATAGTGGAGCGGTTCTTAATTTGACATGGGAATTGTAGCGTTTATCATGTGCGAACATCAAAAGAGATACATGAATACTGCTAAAAACAATAATATTTTATCTCTTTCCAAAATCAAAGTGATGCTGCATTATTCTACCATTGTGAAAACTCTCGCTTAAAATAATAGCGACATAGTGGGGACCTTCTATTAATACATTTTGCTCAAAAGTTAAGCAGTAACTTTCCATCAAATAAAATGATCGTAACTATTTCAATGCGTGAATGCTAATGATGGTGTAATTTTGGATTTCGAAAGGGTATTAACATAGAAGGATCTCACTTTAATTGATAATATCGTACAGATTCTCGTACAGATTCTCGTACATATATGTATGTGGTACTCATTTTATTATATCTTGGGTCATTTAAAAATTTATCTGTTATGTATTCTCTATCGCAAATGCTTAATCTAAAAAAGATAGATATTGGTACTGGTAGTTGTAGTTGAATTAAGCCAATTATCCGCTGGAAACGACTAATACAAGTATATCTACTTTAGTTTCGTAACTTTGTTTTCTTAATAAGTTGAAATAGCTAAATTTGAATACCTAATGGCTACGTCCTTAATCAATCAAACTCTTCTTGCATAATCCAATGCAGTTATCTGTAATATTTAACAAAAGATACGGCTATTGTTTTGAATAGTGTTAATATAAAACACATATAATAAACAAATACCACATTAAGTATCCAATACTACTTCATAAGTTTTGATTATCTGCCATTTATTAGCTACTCAACCAATTGTAAGTTTTCAGGAACAGAACTCAATACAATAAGTATGCTGTGTATCATAACGAAAAAAATATTTTCATTAGTGTTTGGTATCAGCAGTAATATGCCGTACCTTATGGATTGAAAATTGCCAATGAAACTGTAGTTAATTTAAAAGATCACCGTGACACATGTCCTGGTGTTTTTCGATGGGGCGATCCTATAAAAAATATTTTTTGAGTTTTAGCACTTGCTTCATTCAATTACCGGAATGCACCTTATCTTTTATATTTTTTAGTATAACTCGTATATAGTTCTATCAAGTTTTCGTTCAGTATAATAATTTCTATTGACACAATC
>VCJC01003455.1:28464-46788 GCA_024140195.1 Backusella luteola | reverse complement strand
AAAAAAAAAAAAAAAAAAAAAAAAAAAAAAAAAAAAAACAGGGTCATGGTTATTAATCCTATCGAGGACTATTATAGAGTTGACTTTAGTCAAGAATATATTGATGCTGCCTATTGTGAGTTTTATATGCCTCCAGCTGTTGGAGAGGATGGAAAGCCTACTTTTGCTTTGGATCCTAATCATCTTCATATTTGGCCAAAACACACCTACATGTTGATTGCACTTCCTAATCCTGTAAGTCAAGGATAAAAGTTATTTAAAATATATTGACAACTAATGATGGGGAAATAGGATTATTCTTTCACTTGTACATTGTTTATGCCATTTAAAATGTATGATGACATTGATACAGAAGAAAAATTACTGGAGTTCTTTAAAAGAGATTTTGATGATTTCATACCGCTTGTGGGAGAAGAGAGTCTTAAGACAGATTATTTCAATAACCCAAGAGGTTCTTTGGTCACTATCAAGGTAAAAGGCATAGAAGAAGGATTAAGGTTTTTTTTTTTTTTTTAAAAAAACAAGTCATGTAATAACAGGCATCACCTCACAACTATGGTGACAAAGCCGTCTACATTGGTGACGCTGCTCATGCCATGGTTCCATTTTATGGGCAAGGTATGAATTGTGGCTTCCAAGACGTTGAAGTGCTTCATCAGGTTTTGGATAAGCAACAAATCAAGCCCGTTCTCGATAAAGAGGGCAAGGTACCTGGACTTGAAGATGCATTGAATGTGTACTCCATTGAACGTGTCAAGGATGCTCATACCATCTGCGATCTTGCATTGTACAATTATTATGAAATGCGTCATGCTGTCACCTCTGTGCGCTTCTTGGCGCGCAAAAAGCTTGAAGGTATTCTTCATATCGTTTTCCCACGCTTAATCATTCCACTTTACACCATGGTCAGTTTTACTACGATACCTTATTCCAAGGTAATGGCTAGATGGCATAAACAGACATTCTGGTTGAATATCGGTCTTGGCGCTGCCACTGCCTCTGTTGTAGGCGCTGCTACAGTTTTTGGATTCAAAAGCAAGGATAGATTTTTGCCTGTTGTAACTAATGCGGTCCAACAACTTAAAAACATGTATTCTTAATAATATATATTAATATATAGAGAAATGTATTTTTATTATTACTATATAAATTGGATCATAGATCGCTATAAAGTGTTTGGAAATGTCTCATGGTTAAATTATCATCGTAAACTCTCTTCCATGATACAACTGTTTCACCGTTATATAATATATTGATAATACGCGCGCGGCGCTCCCAGCCCAAATGGGATGCGCCATAGCCACTATAACTTGATCCACCACCATAACATAACTGGATATTTTGTTTTTCTATACAATAATCGTTGACGTGATCGTGTCCACTAAGATATATGCAAATATTTAGTCTCCTTCTTGTACATGAATATTTTCATCTCATACTTACCAAGAAGTTAATTTAATATCTCCAGCTATAACAGATTTAAAACATAGATATATTAACATTTCATAATACATATGTATATAATGATCTTGATATTGCTATACAACCGCTACCTTTTTTAAAAGCTTCCAATGCTGAAATATCGTTTTTTGGGGGACTGGAAACACTTTCACGGCTATCGCCCAATATAGGTAAAGTATTTCTACCATCATGATGATACTCCCTAACATTTGTTGCCTCAGTCATTATTACATAGATATTCATAGCGTGCAAGTATATATAGTTACCAAATTGGCATATGAAAGAAAGCAGCAGCATTAGGTTTTGACGGTAGTTGACCAAACTCGTTTGCAGAATTGACAAGCCAATCCAATTGTTCCTGCTTGATATAATCATATTCTGATTTTGTATCATCCGTGTATCCATGTGAATCGAGGAAATAGAGTGTAAAATCATGGGTTCTAAATATATATAATGATTAAATAGGTTTATAGCCATGTTTCAAATATCCATCACTTACGCTGCTTTTGTGGCATTTGAATATACTTTCAAAATATAATTACCAACACCGGGTATATCCAAGGGGCCTCTTTCTGTCAAAGAATAAGGCATTCGACGTATCACCTCAAACAATTCCTCTCTTGTTAGGTCATTTTCATCATCATGGTTCCCAAAAATAGCGGCCCAGGGTATTTTTTTTTTAATAACAGGTTCTGCAAATTTAAAGGAAGCAGCACGAGAATCACTCACACCTCCGCCATTGATATTGTCTCCACTGAAAATGACAAGGTTGGGTTTTTCTCTTTCTAATAGTCTTTCAATGACCTTTAAAGTGGTTTTATCTCCATCACAATCCATCTATTGTATATACATTATAAGCAAGCAATATAAAAAAGGGACTCTTTTTATACGTTACATCAACAGGTACATCTCTACATTCACCCTTTTCATTGGTCAAGTGCAAGTCACCCAACTGCAGTATTTTAAACTGGCTGTTTTCATCAAAGACCAATCTCGGAATCTCTGGTAAGGCCTGATAACCTCTTTTAAAGAAGAGAAATGTTGCCTCACCAAAGCTTCCCTTCCCCTCTTTTTCACTATTCAAATCAACATTGATTTTGTTCCATCCAAAAGGTGTGACTGCATCCTCTCCATACTGAATAGCCAATTCCTGTACGGCTTCATCCACCTTTGTTTTTGAATCAGTCTTGTACCAGAGATGAATCGAGTCGCCACGAATGGTGGCGGCGTTTAAATTGACGTCGATCTTTGTATAGCCTTCTGGTGGTGTTTGGTCATTGATAATGATAACAACACTATTTTAAAGCCGTTAATATACAAGAATTGCCTGTACTACATGAAATCAACTTGCTCTGATATCGGGTCTTGTAGCTCCTCTCTCTTATAAAATAAATACACACTCATTCCAAATACAACGCCTTTGTTCAAGTCCTTTTCTACTCTTTCCCAGCCCTAGTTGACCATGTGTTAATAAAAGAGTCCCTCTATCCATCTCAATGCTTACTTCGATGTAACAGTTATCTGTAAAACACTCCTTGGCAGTGATCGATGTAATTGGATCTATGTGCCGTGCAACAATAAGCAAATGACACTGCCACAAACCAAACCAACACATACCTTTAATGCCATCCTGACTATAATACATAAACAAGTGATAGCCACCCACATCCTGATTCAAATCCACCTCGATTCTTTTATACTCTGCACCAACCACCGGACTCGACCCTTCCTTGATGATAATGGAAGTAACGGGGTTATTTGAAATGGCCGTATCCTTTGTATAGAGCAGATACAGCGGGTGATCCGTGCCCTGATTCAGGTCCACTTTGAGTTTCTTCCATCTGTTGAAATGTGGAATGCCAGTTGCATTGTCATTGCCACGCATAATCATCAGGTCGGTGATGGGTTCTTGGGTGGGATCTTCTTTGATGTGCATAAAGACAGACGGTGCATCTTTGACGCCCTTGTTGAGATCTGCGTCGATCTTGAAATAGCCTGGATAGTTGGGACACGCATGTGAGGCATCGCAGGACACGAGCTTGATGTCTGAAATGTAAGCACTTGAGATATGAACCAGTATTGAGAGTAGGAAATAAAGTAGTAACTGCCTCATAATGTCTATAGAAGAAGGAGAAAGAAGAGCGCTGTTTTTTGCTGTACTTAATATGTATATACAAGGCTATTACTGCTGTAAAAAGATAGGGTTTAAGGAGAAAGAAGTCGAGCAAAATAAAAATATATAAATTAATACGAAAAAGAGCAAAAAAAAAGCGAGATAAAAAATTTTCAGGCTATTTATTGGGGAATGAAGGAGAGAAAGAGAGAGAGAGAAATCTACTTTTATAGTATTATTGTTATTGTTATTGTCATTATGTATTATTCTATATCTTCTCTATGCTGCTATCTTTGTTGAGAGATCAATTAAGCGTTTAAGGCCCAAAAGACCATTTCCATACTTTTCATATTCAGTTGTCATTAATTGTCTATGGATTTCAACTGCTTTTGCAAAGTCTTTTGATTCAAGACCTTGTTCATCATGTTGGATTAATATAGTAATATAGCCTCTTTATCTCTATCTCTCTCTTACCTCTGCATAGTAAACCAAGTGCAGCTATCACATGAGATGCGTCTTCTTGTTCCAATTGCCCCAAAAAGGTATCCATTCTCTTGTTGGTATCCTCTACTATTCTTTTGTTGGTGCCAGACTGCATAAATAGGAATATTATCAATATAATAGTCGGTCGCTTTATCTCCATGTGCTCCTTACATTAAACTCTAATTGACATTGTTCCAGACTTTTCGTGATTACCGAATTGATGTAACTGACATCAAGTTCTTCATCAATGTCATTGGTTGCTGCTTTAAATGTCTTTGTTGTCAAGTTAATTCGAATAATAATAAAAAGTCTATGCATAAGAATCTACCCAACAAGTTGTCTTGTAAAGCCCCAAATATGTATTACCTTTTTAGGAGCATCGTTCTAAAAATAAAAAGAAGAAGAGATGAGTAAAGAAGAGAGAAAGAGTGACAAGAGGAGACTAGTTTACCCAATGGTTCTTGATAACGGCGGTTCTAAAGTCAGCCTTTGGAGGAGGAGGAGGAGGGGGCAATACAGCAGTGCTTGGTGTTGTCTCCGATCTCATCATTTGGAAAGAAAATAGAAAAAGAAGGAAAAAAAAAAGACAAGATTATTTTAATTGGCACTTAATTATTTTATATAAATATGTTGGTATTTGCTATTTGTACAATTCAAGTAAATTAACTGGCCAAGGGAACCAATTTAAAAACATCATGATAATCAGGTCTAAAAGGATGCGTCATGACTCCATAGAGTATAGATGTGGTATTTACATTGCGAGTGGCACAATGAAGATATCGTATGTTTTCTCCTGGAATAACCTGGACTACTTTGGCCTGTTTGATAGTTAGTAAAACTAGACTAAAGCAACATGATGATGCACATTTACCGTTTCTACATGTCGTATTTCTATAAATCTGGCATCAAATGCAACAACATAGGGTGGATAAAATGCAACTGAATGAGGATGACCTTCCCATTCCATCCTATTTATATTCGTTCATTTAGTGTGTCACCAACATAAATATGTGTAATTTCTTACCAGTTATACCCTGCTTAATATGATCGCCGTGTGTGTTCATCATAAACGCAAATTTATCATAACAAACCAAGAAATGTTGGTTGTCACATTTGAAAATACCCAGCGGTTGTGCATCGGGTGAAATAAAGCCGTATTCTTTTTTACTTAAATCCGGCAGATTGATATTTTGCTGGAGCTTGCTCATGTCAATCACCTCAAACCCGTGTGTACAACGTATAAGCAATTTGGATCTTAAGAAATGAACGGAATAACAGTCTGCGCCAATATAAAACGTCTAAAAAAAAAGAGAGATGTGAATTCATAATACTTTCCCTTAATTAAAATCTGACAACTTACTTGATATAGTTTAAACCAGGATGGTGCTTTGCTAATGAACGATGTCTTGGCCGCCAAATATCTAGAGTTTCGAGGATCTGTCAAATCGCCGCAAACAACTTCATGAGCTTTAAAATGACTGTCTATTCCCTTCTTTTTCATGGTGATAATAAATGTTTTGTCATTACAAGTCCCTGTACTGAAAAAAACTGAATTGTTTGATATGACCTTGGAGATATTGCTTTTCCTTGATACGCTGGATGATAGGGTGGGATCAAAATAGGTAATGGGATACGCTTTTAGCACTTTGTCTGCAAGTACCACCATCATCCCATGCGAAGGTATGGCAGCGAGTTGAGTCACGTCGTTGGTGCTGAGTGTGCATTTAAATACACTGTTTTCAGGACCGGCAAAGACACCTCGTTGAGTACCAATCACACATATCCACTCGCCATTACTACCAACTATCCACACAACTCATATTAATATTCTCTCTTCCATTTATACATTATTTGTATTTACCAAACCGTGTCGAACAAGTAACTCTTCCATAATAATTGGCCTGTCTATTTTGAGCAAAAGTGCCTTCGCTCATACTGGTAATCTCAAAAGCTGGCGTCTGCTTCTTATCCCACTCTCTCTTTGCATACAGAATCTTTTCTTTCCAGACGGATTGTGCGTTTGGCGAGTTTGCAGATAAAATATAGTCACCGCCATGTTTTCCCAGGTGCTGTATCGTTAGTGATGTCTGACTCGTTCCGTTTTGTTGGTGCTGCTCCGCCAAAGTTATCGAGGATGATGTTGAAGTTGATGATGATTTTGAACGTATGGTATTATCTAATAATGTTGCATCACATAATGAGTGCGATGATGAGCCTGTCAATGATTTAATCGTGCCAATCACGGAACCATCCGTTGGTGTTGATTTTAGGCTGAGCAGATTTAATGGAATCGGGTTTTTTGAAACAGTAAAGATATCCATCATCACCAAAGTGCCGCCATCGTCAGAACTCCTTCTTGCGCTCGTTGTTGTTGTCTTCTTGGTCATGAGCAGTAAGTGATCGAATAAAAACACGTAGAGATCGCTCATTTCAACACCAAGATGCTTACGTCGCTTTAACAGCCCCTCATAAATTAAGGTACGCTCAGGTTTATCGAGATGTAACTCAAACGTCGGCTTACCCGGTTTGAACCGAATGCAATCGTTGATTTCCTTTACATGTAACTTTTGCTCAATTTCCCTTGTCCTTTTATTCATCCTTGATGCAATCTCCTTGATCGTTTGTATCACTTTGATTAAATGCGCTTTATCCGAATGATGATCATCTGTACGCTTTAGGATAGCCTCTAATAACAATGGATAGCGTTGCAATCGTGTAATGGGCAAGATGATAAAATGTCGGAACGGTAATTTGCGTGTCTCGGGATACTTTTCCTTTTCACGAATATAATCATGAAAGAGGATGTTATGTGCCATCTCTTTTTTTACTTGGTATTCTGCCGAAATAAAGTGAGATCCATAGCTGATGTAAGCGTCTGAGAATTGACTAATGTATTTTAATAGAATAACGCCGATTTCATCAATAAATCCATTTACCGTCTCTTGGCAATACAATTGGTAGTTGCGAAGTTCGTGATAAAGTTGTTGATGGATGCCGATAAGTGTAAGGTAGTTTCCAAATATTTTTTTGTGGATATCTAGACGCCTCGTTTCTTCTGGAATGCACTGAGAGATGAGCAAAGGTTTTGCAAAAACCTAATAAAGGAAGGAATGAATGATTTAGTCATTGGTATTTTCAAAGGAGAAATCTAAATGCGTCGAACGTACATCGTCTAATAAATTAAGATCTCGAATATAGTCCTCCTCTGTATAAATAAATTCATTAATTGCCTCTTGGCGTTTAATTTCTTTGGTAGACGTTTTTTGGAGTATTTCGCGTGGTATATTTGCTGACCATGCCCTTGAAACACACTAAAAAATTGGTTAGTGGTTATTGCCTTTTTATTTTAGAAATGATACACAACATACCGTATCGATAAAAGACGCTAATGATGAAGTCACTGATACATTTCTTTGCAAATCTATCTAATAATAATAATAATAATAATAAAGTTATTACTTGTCAAATTATACACTCTCTCTTTTTTTTACATTAACGATGCTATTTCTTGGTGATTGCATTAAATTTGCTCTATTTTTTGCACTATTAGGACACATGGGCGCATAACATCCATTTGAAAGACCTGCAATACATAATGGCGAATAGCAATCCAACACGGGCAGTAATAGTCCTTGAGGTATTGTATAAGATGATACTAGTGTATATACCTCATTAGAAGAATCATATAGGGTGTTGTTTTGTACAGATCGTTCGGAATAAGTAACCTGTGTGATAAAAGCAGGCTCGATACGCAACAGTGATCTTGCTAACTGTCTATATTCTTTCCTCGGCCAATCACATAATAGAATCGAATACAGAATATTCTAGGTACCCGTTAGTCACTTTAATAAAAATAACGAACAAATTTAATATAATGCTTACCACTGCTTCTTCGCCCGTGAAACTATCTGGATATTCAGTAGAACAAAAGATATCTCGGGATTGACACAACTCTTGCATTCTTGCTATAAAATTCTTTGCTATTTCGGACATGAAAGCAATTGAGTTTTGATATTGAACAGTATGTAATGACATGACAATAGCATCATTGATATCCTTTTGTCTTTTCTTTTTGTAATCCTGCCATGAGCATTGTCTTTTTGGGAGATTGACAGATTCAATTCCCGATCGATTACTGTTTTCGTCTTCTTCTAGTACTATCGGCAACTGTCAGTGAAATATTAGTTAAGTGAAGTAGTTGATAATTATTATACTGTTAATAAATAACCTTTTCCTCGTAGTTTAACGTCAACTCTTTCACATAGAAATCGAGATCCTTGTAAAGTGCTAATGAGGACATTGTTCTATTCGAATTATGCATGGACATTGACTAGGTAGATACATAGACACACGTACAAACTTAAGTAGTAGTAATAACAATTGATATTGTAGAGAAAATAAGAGAGATAAAGATATAACAAGTAAAGAAAATAAAAGAAATAGAGAGTGGGAAAGATAAGAAAAGTGAATGTATCGAAAAATATATATACACAACAAAACTCAGCATTATTTATTTATTTATTTATCTTACTCGCTTAAATATGACATGTTTGAGAAGCTATGTCGCACGAGTGTTCGCAGGATGGAGTTGATATATTGTGAATCATGTATTGGCAGGTGTCAAGGCTTGTATGAAATAGAAAACGATTTACCTGCATTGTTTTACTCTTTTTAATACATGGAGCGTGTATTTCGTAGATTAAAAAATGAAAATGCCCTAAAAAATTGCCACTGGAACTTTTTTTTATTTGCATCCAAGTTCATGGATATGCATCATATTACGTAATATCACTAGCTATGTTGAAAAATATCATAATAACTTATCGTATATTATAAAAGGGCAGGACATGTATTGTCTAGAGTAGGGAAACTTGAGGAAATGGAGAAGGAAATAACAATAGAGAAGAAAGTGCCAGTAAAAGCTTCAAACAAATTCACCTGAAAAAAATTGCGAACCCCGAATTTTTAAAAGAATTGTGGCATGTTTTTTTTTGTTCTCTCCACTAAAAACTATATCTGTCAAAAAAAAGGACACTTCATTTTTTTTTTCTTTTATAAAAAATTAAAATTCCGTATATCCAATTGGAGGCCGATTTAACTGTTAGTTGTCACCTCATTCCCCATAACACGGGCCACTTGATTACAGCTTTTCCGAAAAGTAATCAAATTAACTATCGGATGATATTCACTCTTCACGTATTTCGACTTGTGAAAGCTGAGAAAGTATATCTCATCTTCTGATATTTTTTAAACGACCCTATCATGAAGAATGAAAAAGTCGAATCATTCGTTCCTATTATTCTGAAAAATAGCTGGTTAAACTTTTCTTTCTATTGTCGTAGATCTTTGTATATTCAAACTGGGATTAAAAACGGTCGCAACCTGGGGTAAATTGTTCAGGGCCGAAAATCCAGTCTATATATATATTCACTTTCACCCTGGCATTTTTTTTTATTCCCTTTTCTTTTCTTAACTTATTATGCCACCTTTTTATAAATTATTAAAACTAAACTCATTATTATGTAAAACGATAACAGCACTCTCTATCGCATTGGCACTGCTACAGATTGTATGTATCGGTATTTCTGTCCATGCCAATTGGAAGTATCAGTGCGACCAGCCCATCACGATATATCTTATTGTTTATGCAATTCATTTGATTTTATCAACATCGGTTGATTTATATATACAATTACGGACGGATGATGGTAATGAAGAAGACGAAGAGCGCTTTAGTCGAAAGTACGAGTTGAATCATCTGAATATTGTAAACTTTGCTTACTTATAAAAATATATGAATATAGGTTAAAAACAATGTCAGAGGCATTTGGACTTTTGTGGTTTGTGTATGGAAACTACATCATCTTTACAACCGGTAATTGTGGACTACTATCATCTTATGACTTGATTATTTTCCTTGTGATCTATGGCTACATTGTATTGGCGATCCCCGCTCTATTTTCATTGGTGTATATAATCCTACCCATATATATCTGTAAGTATAGTAGTCGTTTTGGCTATTATGTTTTTACGTATATACATGTATTGATACCATACTTGTAGTATTCGAGTCTGCCGAAACCACTCAAACCCAAAAGGAGTTGGGTGCCTCAAAGCAAGAAATTACAACATTGACAAATACATTTATGAACTTTACCGAGAGTGACACGCAGGAAAACAAAAATGAAACATGCGAAAGTTGCGTAATTTGTCTATCAGAATATGAATCCGGAGAAGAGCTATGTAAATTATGGTAAGTAAAATAAAACAAAGAGTGCGGTTTAAGTTTAAACATTGATTCATTGTGTTAGGTGTGAACACCAATTTCATAAAGACTGTTTGCATGATTGGCTCATTGTGAACGCTGCATGCCCGATGTGTAAAAGAGACTTTAGAAAAGAAGACCCAGAACAGAGAGTTTAAATTGTTTATACATAATCACTTTTATTATACTTGTACATATATTAATCACACTGATGTAAATAAAAATTATTGCCCTTGTTGTTGAAGCAGGGAAGGTAAAAAAATAGAAAGAAAAAACAGACATTGGTGTTTATCTATTTATAAATATGGAATATTCTATCGGTAGCCTTTCCATAATGATATAATAAAAAGCGAGAAAATTCCAAGTTCCATTTCATTCAGAAGTGAAAAAAAAAATGGAGAAAAACCATTTAGAGCAGTTAGTCAATAGATTTTCGTTTGCATAAACTTTCGATACCAAATATAGAAAATAGAAACCTTTCGCTCAAAATGGCGTTGAAGGAATAACATTTTCTATTTTTGATTTCCATGCATGAATTTTAATGAGTGAATTGATAAAAGACAGCACTATTTTATATTCGTGGTATTCGAGCCCTTTGTTCAAACTTTATCCACCAGGTTAATTATCATTTATTCATCGATCAGGATAATATTAACCAGTAATAGAACAAATTAGAAGTGTTATGAATAAGAAAAACAACAGTTTTATTTATGTTTAATTGATGAAATAGATGAACGATTTGATGAATTAAAATGTGACATGATGAATGAGGTAATAAAAGTATGAAAGATTGAGTATTATTTTTTAAACTTCATCATCGTATTCGCAACGACGTTCTTCACAGACCATTCCTAGAGGGCAATCGCGATCTCTGCGACAGAAACCCATGTATTCTACTGGAAATTTTTCATATCCGTAGCGAATATCATGTTTACGGTGATGGCGGTTAGCAACAATAGCAGAAGGGAATGCCAAGGCAAGAGCAGTTACGAAAAAGATGAGTTTCATATTGATATTGATATGTGGATTGAATATATCTGAGAATAATGATTTTTTTTCTCTTTAAAAAAACTGCTTATTTATACATATTTTTTTTTTCGCTGTATCATTCTCTAGACCTTACAATTGCTGTTTTCTGAAATGATGACAAAATACCATTTAAATGAACTCTTGTGTTACCCCTTGATTTTAGTCAATTGTCTCAAAATAAGATACCTTATATAAATGATACTGTGTTTTTTTTTCCTGTAATAAAAATGCGATCAATATGTTATTATTAGTATATACCCTCAACAGCTAATAATTGTGTAGTATAACATTTGTTAATAGTTATCATTTTTAGTGGGTATATACTGAGTTGACTCCATATTTTCGTTTGTTAGCGTAGCATATTCTTTTGTGTTCACCCCTTAATACTCTCTTATTCAACTAAGGCCCCTTTTATTATTATTTCTGAATAATATACTCAAGATATAGATAGGGTAATGATGACAAGTAATGATCATGATACATTTATATATATATATATGCTCTGTTAGGTATATCATAATGCTACAAATCGATATTTAAATTTAAAATCAATAAAGCAATGACGCATATAATATGGATTAAAAATAAAACACTAGACTTTTTATTTGTGATGGAAGAATGTAGATAAGCGTAATGTAGTCATTCGTTTTATTACGTGATTGTCCTCTTTTTATGTTTTATCCTTTTTTTAAATAAGTGTTTAATAATTTTAATTGCAATTATTAAGTGAAGCAGTTACATGTGCCTAGTCAATTTCACCATTGGAACATCCAAATAAAAACTACATCATTACTGTATTTTGTAATCTCTTTACTGCTTTCCTATGAGAATGTCGTACATGTATGTTATTATCATTACTATTACTCTTTTGAAATATGTGAGTTTTTAAACAGAGACTTATCACTTTGGATTATTTACAATCTATTATATGTACAGTTGTCCCTCGCTAAATTCTCAGCCTGGGGGGGTCAGAAAAGTGAGGAATTTATCGAAATGAGAATTTATAGAGAACATAAATTAGCCAACAAAGGTTGTGGAGAAGTACAGAAAACTTGGAAAATATCGAATGGGGAATTTATCGAGGGATGACCACTGTACCAAAACGCCAATATGGCAATATAGACATTTTCAAATTCCATATGCTATTATTCAGGTATTATTCAAGTATCTCATTGATCAGCACTTTTAAAAAAGCGAATATATAAATTATTAAAAGTATTTCGATATCAAAGATTGATCATAATATTGCTTTGTACAGAAATATACCTCGAAATTAGTCTCACAACTACAATAGACGGAATTTCTTGATCCCTAGAGTTATTTTTCCAAAAAATTATTCTGGCATTCTATGTGCAGAACGATACTATTTTTAAAGTTTCTTTAAGTGTTGAACATTCCTTGATAAATGTCGTATTTTTACAAACGAGATAAGTGAAAGACAAATGCGTGATAGCGTTGGTTCTTTTCATTCGCTTATAAAACATACAATATTTAATATAACTCTATTTTTTCAATATATCCAAAAAATAAAATCTGAAAACCCTATTATAAGACTTTTCACGTTAAAGACAAACTGATGGAAGATAATTCAAGTTTCAGAAATTATGGCATTTCATTCCTATTTAAATTGAATTGTTTCATATGAATGGGCAAAAACACACTTCTTTATGAATAAAATATTCCATAAGCCTCCAAGCAAACATAAAACATCACCTGGCTTCAGGATGGTGGTAAACTTCACATAAATAATTTGATCAGTTTAAGTTGAACCATTCTATCTTTATCAAGATGGCTATGATATGACAAGGTTGTAATCGATCTCTTGTCGTAAAGTCTGACCTTATCTGTCAAACAAAAGCATAAAAAAAAAGCCCCGTAAAATTTCCTTATCACGTGATCTGTTTTAAAATTGATATGTTTCAAGATTTCGAAAGTTGGAGCTTATCTTGTTTATCTTTTAAATAAAATATATACAATGAAGGCTGTCATTACAGGTGCATCAGGTCTTTTGGGCAGAGCAGTTGCCGAGAACTTTGAAAATAGTTCATGGGAAGGTAAGTTCTTGAAAAATAAAATGAGCGTCATGTCACCAAGTACTTACGGAAAAAGTATAAAGTTGTTGGAACCGCGTTTTCTCGTGCAAGTAACAAATTAGTAAAGGTAAAAGGGTGGTACGTCTATATCATATATGCTTTAATAATTGTGTTGTATTTTATAGCTCGACTTGACAAATTATGAAGCTGTCGATCAATTTTTAGACGAGCATAAGCCCGATGGTAAGTATTCGTATGATAAATGAAGTGTGCGTTTTTTTTTCTTATTCTAAAAGTGATGTATCACAGTACTCGTCCATTGTGCTGCTGAACGTCGTCCTGATGTAGCAGAAAATGATCGTGAAGGTGTTTTGCGTGTAAGTATTTGTTGGCGATACATGAAAAAAAATCACTAAAATATTTTGTTAGCTTAATGTGGAAACCCCCAAAAACCTTGCACTCCTTTGTAAAAGCAAAGGCATAATGTTGATTTACATCAGCACTGATTATGTATTTGACGGTACTAAGCCACCTTATGAGGTTGATGATAAGCCTAATCCTCTCCAGTTCTATGGTGAGTCTAAATTGGGTGGCGAGAATGCCATCCGTGGAGTCTATCCAGAAGCGGTAATTTTGCGTGTACCTATTCTGTAAGTGCTTGATGTTATTAGTATTAGCATCATCATCATTAAATCAAATATTATAGCTATGGAAGCACTGAGTTTAATGGTGAATCTGCAGTCAATCTTTTACTTGATGTTGTTTTGGTTAGTTACTTGCTTAATAATTGGATCATCCATTATTGTGATATTCATTTCGTACCCCTTTCATTTATAGAATGGAGGAAAGCCTGCAACAATGGATGCTATTAGTATTCGTTATCCTACAAATGGTATGATTAGATCAACTATCAAAAGAGGAGTATGATCACTAATTATTTTCTGGATTAAAATTGATAGTATTAAATGTTGCTCAAGTTCTCAGAGACTTAGCAGGTAAGTTGTTTAATACAAAAGTCGTATAATGCTTTATACTAAGTTTAATAATAGACACCAAGGCCAGTACAAAGAAAACTGCTGAAGGAATCTATCATTTCTCTGGACAACAAGAACTTACCAAATACCAAATGTGTGGTTTGTATCGAATATGTATTAGCTGTCGATTGGTTCCGTGTATTAACTTGTTTTTTTTTTTTTATAAAAAAGAAATATTTGCCAAGATTCTTAACGTTTCTATTGATCACATTAAACCTCAAACTACAGTTGATAAATCCGCTGCTGGTAAATATACTTTTTTTTTTTAATGAGAGAATATTATGTTAAATATAAATGCTTTATAGCCTCAAGACCAGAAAACTCCCACTTGTCCATTAAGCGCCTTCAAGATGAAGGCTATGCAGCTAGCAATGTCTCTTTCACTGAATGGTTCACTGAATATCTTAACAATAAGACCAACTAAATAAAATAAAAATCAAACTGCATCTCTTGAAATTGATGATGAAAAGTATTTAACCGATAGAGAAAGAGGAACCTTTGAAAAAGCGATTAAGTATCAAGTACTTTACCAACCACCATAGCAATCGCGGCATTCATAATCATACTTAAGTCTGGGATGTAGCTTTATGTGAACAAGTTTTGTGGTGTTAAAACAATGTCCTTCTTGATAAGCCATCATCTTTTATTCCTATTTCCCGCGCATAATTTACTGTCGGACCTGGATAAATGCATATATACAAGTATGCTGTTTTATTTTTATTTTATTTTTATTAGAAAGAAAGGTAGATAGATGTATATTAACAAAAAAAAAAGAGTAATGGAGAGAGGTGAATATGAAAACGAAAAATATGAGGGATAGAGGATGAAAGAAATTATTCTTGACCAAAGCCGACTGTTTCCTCAACAGCCATTGTTAATTTATTAACAAGCGCATCATAAGATTTATAAGGTGGCATATCAATACGATTGAAACTAAAAGAATAAAATGATGAGAAAAAAATAAAACATACATATATAAAACATATTCTCTTGCTTACCATGTATGAGCCTTTGGCAATTGGGTGACCTCACCAGCCTTTTCAATAGTAAATCTTCTAGGTCCATCACTTCCTTGTAAATCCTTGAAGCCATTAACAGGTATACGCGAAGTACCTGTTGTAAATTGCAACAATCTTGACTTCTTTTCACTATCCCAGTCACCTATACATTTCCAAAACCATTGTATCACATCATCCTGCTCCGTGTATCCACGGTAATCTGTGTGTTTCTTCCAATCATCCACATCGATTTCTGCAATACCACCAATTAACAATTCAAGCTCACGCTCATCAAAGACGTTGATGAGATCTTGAGGGATCAGTTGGTTGAACCCTTCTTTAAAGGCTTTGAATTGTTCTTCTACGCGCTTTGAAATACGCCATTCGGTGACAAGACTAAACGGGTTATAACAAATAGACATTTTAGAACGAACCTATTATTATACTTTAGAAAATAACTTACTCTACATATTCAGCCTTATTTTCTTCAGTCACTTCAATATCCCTTCCTTCTGGTTTAAGATCAACAGTGACTACTTCACCAAAACGATCATCATCTACCGAGAAAGTAAGATCAAGTACATCTGTAATATCATTATCACTAAAAAAAAAAGGTGAGTATTATACATATTGAAAAACATCTTTATAGCACTTTACAGTATCCATTTCAAACTACGATAAAAATCAGCATCGACACTTTCCATATCCTCCACCAACACCTTCTTATTCAAAATCATTTTATAAAACGAAACAATAAAGAAAGCATCAAGAAAACGACGATGAAAGATGGCAAGACCCACTACACGGCCGATAAATCTAAAGTAATTCAGATGCTCGGGATTGATACCGGAATGTGGATTGATTTGTAGAGTGTAATTATCATGCGCAGAGTATTCAAACAAACTAGAAGAGCATTAGATAATGTGTATAATCAGTCTTTCTCCTTACCAATAAAAGGGATTAAACATCTCATGTGATAACAAAAAGAAAAACTCTCTTGACAAACCACCATAATCCAAACCATCCTCGCCATCAAACTTGATCATCAACCGTTTCTTGAGGTCGGCAGACGACTGTCTCATTACCTCGGCATAGGCATCTTCAAAGATACGGTTACGGCGCACCTTGATGTGGCACTGTCCCGGAACAGGTCGAAGCGCAGGCTGTGAACGGAAATAGATGAGTTTGCGTCTAAAGTCGCGCTTGTATTGGGGCACGTTCTGGTCAAGACTACTGGGTAGTCGGGGATCATCCCAGGTCGTAGTTTTTGTGTTATGGTCCACAAAGTACACACGTCCCGTGCTGGTAAGTCGCATCTCCCAGCCTGAAGGTAATGGACCCAGTTGGGAGACGGGCTGTACTTGAACTTGTACGTTAGAGCCTGGACCCATTGTGTTGATATATTGTTGACGTCGTGGGTCGACCCATGTGGTTGTACGGGTGTTGTGGTCAACAAAGTAAGATCTCCCTTCTGGTGTTGAGCGCATTTCTAAAAAATAAAAAAGCATGAGTGGTAGATTCTGGTATGTTTAATGTAAAGAATCTATATATTACCCCATCCTGGTGGAAGTGGGCCTGAGCCAGCAGTTGTCATATTACTTTGTGTATTGGTCTGTGTTGTTTGTGCGACATTCGTTGTACTATTTGCGTGTTGCTGCTGCGGTTGCTGAGGCTGAGTACGGTTTGTTCCTAATGACACGGTACTATTATTTGCACTAGGTCGTTCCTCAGGCAATCCACGGGCATTGTGTTGAAGTCTTTCCAATTCAGTTTGATTTTGTTGGTCTTGTGCGGTATTTGCGCTATTGATAGATATAAAGTTTAATAAATAATAATAATAAAAAAGAAACATGATCAGGTTTCTAAAAAAAAAAATTAGAGCTCCTAAAACTTACGAGGGTCTTTTCCATGTGGTAGTTCTTGTATTGTGATCAACATAATAAGGTCTACCCAAGTGATCTACTCGACGCTCCCAACTTTTATGTAGAATGGGAGAGTTAATATTAACAATGATGATCATGAAACAAGGAATATCATATACAAACCCTTCAGGCAAATTATTATTATTATTATTATTATTATTACTATTATTATCATTGTTGTTATTATTATTTCTCGTAGTATCTGACTGAGCTGTTACTGTCGGTGGTGGTGATGGCGGTGGTTGCAATGGCTCTGCAGAGGCGGGTGAAGCAGTTTCATTAGCTCGGGTATTACGGTTTGAGGACGACGTGGATGGATTACGGCTAGCGCTACCCGGAGCAAGGGTATTTGTACCATTTCGAATGGGCACATTGACATTACTAGAGACATTTAGTATAAGTTTACCCTGGATTGTATCGCTATTGTTGGACTTTTTTAGGTCCAATGTCAACATTTCTACAGTTATACCAACAAGTAAATGAATATACGTGCATCTCTTGTTGTTTTTGATTATCAAGATGATAGATACCATCACCACCAATATTGAGGTCAAATACACTTGATATTTGTACATTAACGACTCCTAAAAAGCCTTGATCCTTTTTCTTGAACTTCTTTTGGTCGAATACTTGGACTGCGATAACGCTATTATTGTTTACTTTTCTAAAAAGCATCAATTTGTTAATATGGAAAATGCATGAAATAATTTTCTTTACTAACAAGTCAAAACTTTCATTCCAATAGGGATTCAGAGTCTTTTTCATTACTGTTGTTGTATGAGTCTGTTCTCCATCAACAGTGACAACCGCTATTTAATAACATTAGCACATTGCCATTCCTTCCTTCATTTCAACTTCATTTCGTCTTTTTACCAAAGGGATCTGGTAGCTTAAAAAACAAGTCCTTTTTAACAAGTCCATCAGCTGCAATAACTGTGAGTCGTACAGTCTTTGTTGTAACTGAGCTTGACATATTTTTGTTTTTT
>VCJC01003452.1:27049-39969 GCA_024140195.1 Backusella luteola | reverse complement strand
TACGTTCGTTGGAAAAAGTATAAAAGGACTTGGTTTCTAACGCGCGTAGTTCGCTAACAGCTCGCTTGATTACAGTAGAGTCTGGAGTATGGAAACACGGGATTTGGAAATTACTAATGATTTGGAAACACCCTCCATCTTAAAAGAAGTAATATTTCGACTTGTGATTGGCTAGATCTGGTTCTATCCTTGTCACATATCGATTTTACAGCGTAAAATTTGGAAATGGAAGCGCAATTTTCGATCCATTTTCAAATTTCCATATGCCAGACTCCACTGTACTTTTATATTATTATAAGCAGACAACTATTGCATCATAGGTACTTCATACGCCATTCTATAAAAGTAGACTCAATGTTCTAAGGTTATGATTTTGATGATCAGTAATTAAAGTATACATTTATTAATGTTAAATGACAATTTAATGTATAATTTGCTTTCTCTTTTTTTTAAAAAAAAGTATAGAAAATTGAATGACTTCAAAAAGAAATAAATGCCAATTGTATAGAATGCAGCACTAAAAATAGACACTTTAACAAAGTCAATGAGGTTTTGCCTAAAAATAAACGCATAGTTATCTTTCAATAAACCATCTTTATGATCTAAATCAAACCAAATCACTTATATTTTGACAGCCGATGTAATTATTGCATATATCACATTGGCTTGTATGACAGATCAAGAACTTCACAGGTAACCTTTATATATATATATTTGACATTCAGCCATAGACCAAAGAAGATCATGAGTGTTAGAAACGCTTAAAACTTTGATGCGACCAATTAAAAAAGAGTTGTCCATACGTTTAATCACTCAGCAGCAATTTGTTAATAGTCCAGTCAACGATGTCATTTTGCTATTAAAGAAAAGATAAAATGAAAGAAGAAAAAAAAAGAGAGAGAAACGAAGATATCGCTTTTTTCAGGTATTTATGGTGAAGAAAAACAAAAGCGACATGCTAATTCAGAAAAAGAACGGGAGTTTTTTTTTTTTTCTTGGACAGAATGGAGATTTTTCTTTTTAAAAAAAAAAGTAAAAAGGAAATAAAATAAAACCAAAACCTTATCTCTTTTCCGTATACTTTATAATTAATGGATGGTGTTGTATATTATTTTGATTCCATCACTCAATTCTATGCGGGTAATACACGAAAGGATTGAAAATGAAAAGTCACCTAAAATATAAAGACAATTCATTTTTTTAGAGTTAGAAGATATGTTCGGCTACGAGCGTAGAACGGAAGAGGATGTAAAGGAATTCATCCATCGACTTTTTAAATTCTTATCAAAGTATCAAAGTAAAAAATCATATTTCATACATATATAAAGCATAACTAATTTATAATTTTAGATGATTACTTGAGGACTCCAAATGAAATTGCTCAAGTTATCTATAGACTAATGGATTCCAGCCTTTACCTCAAGTATAGCACCCTAATATTAAAATGCATTCTTGAAAGAGAATGTCTGGATACATCTGTTTCAGATCATACGTTAGAAATTTCATATGCGTTCTTGTATTATCTTGGAGCCGAGGATGCGAGGTATATGGAGTATATTGTGACAGAAGCATGCATCAATCAACAGAATCAACTTTTTCGAAAAATCATGTTGGAATTGCAGTCATTCACAGGCGGATACCCACTCATGTCGATCTCCTTTAAATTATTATTTGAAATGGGCAAAATAGCGCAGGCGTCAGGATCAGATCTTGGTAGGCGAAAGGAAGAACGTTATTGAACTGTGGCTTAACTGAAGTCTGTTGTAGACTTTATGACATTTGATCAACTCTATTTCTTTTTCAACTTGATTGAATGCACAAGAGATGATTCAGAAGAAGAGTTTAATTATCAAATAATTCATTTTCTATTGGTTTTAAACGAGCAATATATGATGGCACACATGGAGAACAAGGTACTGGATGCCCTGTCACGTAAATTTGGTCAATGTGATACCCTTTCGCAAAATTTAGTTTTTATGCTGAATCGCTCTGGTAAGAAAAGAAAATCAAGAAAATTGGATATATAGTGGATATTTATTTTTGTTAAATAGAGGATAGATGTGTACAAATGTTAATTTTAAAAATGATATACGGAATCATGACACGATCTGACATGTACGACTTTTTTTATACGAATGACTTGTACGTACTTGTAGATATTATACTGCGCCGATTAGAGGGATTAGAAGTTGATAAAGAATCTTCCAGGGTAGGTAATATGGATGTCAGGAAACAAAATAGGAGGATAACGAGAATTAATGTTAAAAATTATAGTTATGCAATGGCTATCTTCGGGTATTATATCCTTTACTAACGTCAACCGAACTTCGCCACCATGTTTATAAAAAGTACGATATTCATAAAACCCTCTGTTCACTTATTGCACCCTATATGCATCGAAAAATCAGACAGTCTACACAAAACCTCGTGCAAAAAATACTGGAAGATTGGTGGGAACCAATTTGTAACAAACCGGTAGCGCCTCTACTTGGGAAACATGTAAAGCATGTGTTGATCGAAAGTGGGAACCGGTTAGGTGAGAGTGCCATAGTTATGTCCAATCCGGGCTCCACCATTTCTTCAGATACAGAAAATGATGAGATGGGAGTAGAACGAAATACATCTAATGGACACTTGTGTGTATAAAACCCCTTTTTTTGTTCTCAAAAGGAACACTTAAACTATATCTGGATTATTTACCATGCGAATGTCTGATAAAGTAAAGTTAAAAAAACCTGTTTTTTTTAAAGTTGCTTCTCCAAAAAAAAGTTTGCATACTATCGCATTGCATTTAGACACTATGAAATGAAAAAGACAAATAGATAAATAAAAAAGTTTAAAACGTATAAACTTGGATGCATCGAAGTAAAGAAGAGATCTTGGAAAGTAAGAACGCGCACTTTCCCTTTATAAACATTCAGGGAGTCAATATTTATTTATGATGAAGGATAAATAAAAACAAAATGTTCATCTTGCAGAAAAAGCACATTTATTTATTTATTTTGTAAGAGGAGGCAGACTGCACATGTGTTCCTACATAAAGCAACTTTGGATTGTGTTGACCCAACAAAACAGATAATGGCTCAGTTTTCATTTTCAAAAAAAAACTAAATTAATTGAATTTTGCGCACTGTAACCAAGACGATAGATAAAAAAGAAAAAGTTGTTTACGTATAACTGATTTTTATTATTAGCAATAATTAAACACTATATAAAGAAGATTTAAAAAGAAAGTATGCATAAAGTAACATTTTTACAAAGGATTATAACAAAAAAATAGAAAGAAAGGATGGAAGAGATATAAAGAAAAATAATGACGTTGAATGAATTGAATGTATATGTCAAGAATATATAAAAAGAGAGAAAAAGAAAATCTAAGTAGTTTAAACAAGACCAAAACCTTTGGCATTTTCGATTGCAGTTATTAATCTTTCACGAAGTTTTTGTTTACTTGAGTATTCTGGTAATAACAATCTACTGAAACAAGTAAGCGCAGTAGGAAGTCTAAAGTGCATACATGATGAGTAAACCAGTAAGATTAAGCAACTTGTCCCCCTTACCTATCACTATCAGGGCCATTCCTCTGGACATAAAACGTTAGTTCTTTTAATCCACCGACAGGCACACGATCACTAGCAGTAACAAACAATAATAATTGTCGTTTTTGATCCACTGACAAATCATTATGAACGACTGACCAGAATTGCCTATTTAAAGAATATATATTAGTTTCCTCTATTCACTCTACTCGGTTCTATTTAAACACTTACTTTATGGTGGTATGCTCAGCGCTATATCCATCATCGTACTCTGCGACACTTTCCAGCTCTGACAAATCCAGCTCCACCGAACCAGGTCCTTGGCGCAAGCCACACACAACCATTTCAAGCTCTTCAGCGGTACACAAATTAAGTGCTTTGCTGCCAATAACACTGCGCATACCTCTACGCAACGCCAAAATCTGTTCTCGTTGAGCGGTATACATGAAAAAAGTGCAGTAATCCTTTATATACTCCTCACGGTTCATATTTGTGACGGGGACAACAGGATCATCCTTTCCTTTCATCAGTGATTTTGTAATGACACCTTTACCAAAGATATCGAGAGAGATATCATAGTCTCTACAGAATATATCCTCAACATCACCATTGGCGCTGTCCCATTCGAGTAACTGCCGTAGTCCATGTCCAAGCTCAGGCCATCCTTCTTCAAGATCCTGTAAGGTAAACAGCTGATGGCGTTCTGCCATAGCATCAATGATGGCCTCATTGGGCATGACAAGCACTTTCCAGAGGATCTTCGGAAACTGCAGGTTCATAATAACACCATTATAAATGCTAAGGCCCATCAACACGCCCACCATCTCATACATACGAACATCATAATCAGAGACGGGACGGATCCAGCATAGACGAGTGGAAGGATCCTCTGAAAACAGACCAATCTGCTCCGATATCAGCTTTTCAAACAGGACGCCAAAAAACTCCTTTTGTACACCGCCTTGATCCATGCCTTCCTCTCCACCCTCGACGAACTTGACCTTGAGTGGCTTTTTAATATCTGCCCATTTGCGAGACATTTGAGAGAGCGTGTCAGAGATGAAATGCTCACGACGGATCTCCAGTAAAAGGTAGGGGCAGGTGGCGCTGCGAAGGTTTGTCTCGAGGTTCCGTAGCATCCTCGGTGCCTCCGCCAATAGTTTTTGTGCATGCACGACCAATGTATGGTTGACGCAGGCGTCTTCATACTCCAATGACATTTGTGACATGGCATCCATCAGCACGATTTTTCTTTTGATAGAAGGTGGCAGTAAAAACGGGTAACCGAACCATGAGAATTGAAACTCGTTTTCGAAAGGATAGGGTGGTAACAAGGTGGACGAGGTGGTCATGAAGAGTCTGAAACGACGCTGGTTTTCTGTCTCACCCTGACGCGATATCCATGTCGAGTGTCTACCTTCGCCGTACATCAAGACGCGTTTCCAGATACGATATTCGTTTTTGATGTTGAGTTTTTTACAGATTGTAGTGTTATAAAAAGTCTCTGGTGGAAGGATCGGGTCGCTTGGTATCTTCATGCTGGCCTGATAGATTATTTCAAGACATTTCAATGTCATGATGACTGTATCTTCTAATCCATGTTTATAAGGGCCTGTGTGAAAATGATCCAATAAATACTGATGGAGATCGTGTACAATCAATTTCATGCGAGTTGCGTCCAAGCTGGAAAGCATGTTTTGTATCACTTTTCTGATCAGCGACTTTTTGTTTTGTGCGATTTTGCTTAGCACATGCACCAGTTTCTGGGTCAGGATGAGTTGGCTTGTAGAAGCAATAGTAGATGTTCGTTTCTGTACCGAGTCCATCGTTTTATCCTCGTGTGTTGTTTTGCTTGGCGCTGCTTTTGGTGCTTCATTGTTGGCAGTAGGGTAGAGTAAATTAAAGTCCAAAAGCTGTTCCTCGTCTTTTTTATTCTTTTGCTCTTTACAGCACAGAATCCACTGGATAACGGCCAATATGGAACGACACCATTCAATGATGATTTTAACGTGATCTGTTTCTGCATCTTCCAAGACGTCTATTTCTGCCAATGAATCGACATTCATGCACATACGATCTAGTAATGTTTCAAAGCTATCCGAGACACTTTCCATGTTGGTTATCACCATCATGAATTGCTTTAATTGGACCAAATCAATCAAAGCGTATTTTTCATGCCCCAGCTCTTGCTGCATTGTTCTCGAGAGAAAGCTGTTTCCAATTCCCTCCCAGCTTTGAAATAAGGAACGAGACCATTTGTCGTTTTCTTGCTTCAGTTCTTCAAGTGCTTGGTCGAGATTGGCGACTGTGATTGGAGCGATTGCTAATAGCATGCCTGCTGTGTCGCTAAACGATGACGAGTCTGATTCATGATGAAGCTTCGAGTCTAGAGACGAATGATCACTGTCGATCTGATAATAATCTGCATCTTGATCTGCTTTATTGTCTTGTTTGTCTTTATGCTGAAAAGGGTTAAATAATTTCCAAAAATCCGACGTCCAATCAGTTGGTGTTGTCGCCACTTGTTTCTTCTTTGGTTCCAACAGAGCCGAGAAAGGTGTTGCATTAAAAAGTGATTGTAAAAAGGGTTTTGTTTGTTGTTGTTGTTGTTTATCAACTTGTAAATATGGTATTACATCACTGTTTTCCTTTGTACTCTCTACTGCTTGGCTTGTTACTAAGCAACGTCTCGAGTCTGGCATGGAAGCAAGTTGAATGGCCATAATAAGAGCAGCTTGAGGCTGTAAATTGAGTATACTTCCTAATTAAATCAAATGAAATTATTAACTAAAATGGTTGTTTTTGGATAAAACAATAAAAATTACCTCGTCCTGAAGCACAGAATCTATTTTTACACTCTTTTTGCCCACAACCAACTGTTAATTGCTGGAAATACTCTTCTATTCTTTCCTCATATTCGTTTTTGGCCTCTTTAAGCTTTTCCTTCTTGTAAAGCTTGGTGTTTTTCTTCTTTTCACATCTCATTGCGGGATGGCCAAAGGGTGGCGAGGGCACTTTTCACTTGTTAATACTAATATATACAAGTATTACAATATGTAAAACTTACTCCTTATTTCTGAAAGCGTCATTGTCTTCAAAGTAGATGAAAGTCGTCTTTTATTGTTAGTTGAAGGCTTTATGTATTCAAGTCCAAAATCATTAAAGTAAAAGTCATTGATTTTTTCGTCTTCTTGCTGCTGCACAGAAGAACTGCTACTGCTACTGCTGGCTTGTTGCTGGTGAAAAATAAAGGACGGTTGTGCTGTTGTCCTTGAGTCCAAAAAAGTCGACATCAACTACCAAAAAAGAAAATAAAAGAAAGGACACAGAGAAAGAGAAGACTTGGTTGTTTTTGTTTTTTTTTATATTAAAAAAAATAAAAACTCTCTCTTCTCCAACTTGATATATAAAAAAAGCAAATGAAAGGAAAGCAAGAGAAAACTAGAGAAAAATACTAAATGAGTAAGACGTTTTGCGCTAAAAAAAAATCATGTGATTTAAGGTAAGTCCGCGCGGCTGCGCTTGGCAAAAGTGCATTAAGCATATCGTTAATAGTGCAGAGACCCGAGAGAGAGCATTCGTTATTGTAGATTCATCTCAAGACCATAGTTTCCAATAAATTACGAAACAATAGCACTTGGAATGGGTGAATGGTCATCTCTTTTAGTTAAATACATGATGATACATAAATCCAGTCATGTTATTACAAACAAATGCAAAATAAGCTTTTTGTATTATTCCTTCGTTTTGATTTTGATAGAGTGGCAAGGAACCTGGTTCTATTCTTACACAAAAGGAAAATTATTAATGGTTGCCATTTCTCGATTTCTTATTTTCATTGTTTAGAAATAAACATGCCAACATATTTCTGTATTCCCTAAAAATAAGGTTACTATGGAGATGTTGCTACTGAATTTAAGCAGGATAAAGTTAGTAGTTACAATTACAGGAAGTGTACGTATTGAAATTGTTGTCACAATACAATATTCTTGGAGATAATGATTGGCTTTAGGCAATGAATATAAAACAAAATCTAAAAGACCAAAGAAGGAAGTATATGGTTTATCAATTGAGTCACAACCATCATTATTAAACATTTCAAAGAAAGCAATTATTCTTGAGGATATAAATCTGGCATCATTGGAACCAATCTATTCTAGCTCTTATTGATATTACGGGTATCGAGGTTTTTTTTAATAAAATAAAATAAATAAAAAAACTAGTGCTAAGACGATCCATCTCCTCTGATCTCAAACATATTCTTGCATTTTTATTGTGAATTTTCTCAAGTTAATGTTGACTTTACTTTAATGGTCCATTTACTTTCCCTCGCCTGTGATAGTAGAGCATATTCATCATAAGATACCCATTTATAAACATCTTTATTAAACCTCTTCCATTCGCAATCGAAAAAGAATAGAATATGATTGAGTATAATAATATCCTGATGGAGGGTCATAGTCAACACCACTAGGCTTCAAATACCGCTGCATTGATAGCAAGAAGAATGGATTCGGTAACAATCCCGAAGTAGAATGTATCTAATGCAAATATCAAATCTTAGGCTTAGAGTTGTGCCCACGTGATTTGAATTAATTTATGTGTGGCTCTCTCTGGATTGACACTAAATGCAATGGGGTTCATGCAAAAAAAAACATAGATGTACATTTTGGTCATTACATGGAGTTGGCTACTTTTTGCTATTCTTATACGATGATGTTTTTTTAACCATAACGTCAAACGAAGTACGTGTTTCTAAAATGCCAAGATTAAGGTTATCGATGTGGATCTTTTTTTTAATAAAAAAAGTAATTTATTTTATTTTTAAAAAGCGTTTATATTTCTTTATTTAGAATGCTTAAAAATAACCACAAATACTATAAATAATATATATATACTGTGTATCTTTTAAGTAAGATGGAGAATCGTAATATTACAACGATATAGTCGTATCTAGTGTCATTTCTAACGATGATAATACTTTTAACGCGTATGTTCTGTTTGTTTACTTTTTCTAATGATTCGTGCCTGAAAAAAAAAGCTTAAAGTATCGAAAGTGTACGTATCTATATATAAATTAAACCCCGCCCTTTTTTGCAATAGACGTGAACCACTTGACGGGATTTCTTTGTTTCTCTTTGTTCTTTCTGTTATTACAACAATGAATAGTAACAAAAGAAAAAATAATAATATAATAATATAAATGCAATAAATATTTTAATATAATCATAATTTGTGAAACATAGTGTAATGGTGGCCATACAAAAAAAAGGAGAGAGAGAAGAGATGTCTATATTGTTTCTATCAAAGTAGAACGAATGGTGAAAAGAATAAGAGTAATAATAATAATAATAATCATGATTATGATTACATAAGTTCTTATTTATCATTAAAAAAAAGAAAAGAAAGAAAGAAAATCAAAACAAACATTTTGTGGCAAAGTACGACTCATTTTAAAATAGAGTCATGCGACAATTATGTAACTACAAGCCCTGTTTTGTAACTGGAAATATTTTATTCAGTCTTTTTACAAAAGCTCCCTTTCTTTTCCCATAAAAAACTTTTTTGTTATTATTAATTACCTTTTCCTTCTATTTTATTTTTTTATTTCCTTCTTTTCTTCTATTTTCTTTTATTTAAAAACAATAGTAACGCTTATCGTTATTACCCAATGTCGACCTCTTATATTAATCGAGCAAGAGGACGCAGTCTCTCTCAACAACCCAACGATGACGAGGTAGAATAGAACAAGAGCAACAACAGTCTTTGTGTACTAACAAAAAACAAACTTGAAGCTTGGTACAATAGAGAAGCAGTTTAACTTTATTAACAAGACAATCAAGTGGAACACAACTGATTTAGAAAAGGTCATTCAGTTACTTCGTTCTCGGTAAGAAAACAAGATTGCGAGTTACCATGGATACAGAGAAATATTAAAACAAAGCTATTCCTAGTTATACAGCTGAAGAGGCTTATGTTAATGCGTTGATAAAGATCAAAAAATCAAGCCAAGATAGTATTGTACCTAATGAATCGACTATGAACACGGAAACAGCCACGGCAAAGACATTTCAATATGCTGTTAAACTATATGAGGCAACAATGACCGATATGATTGATCATAGGCAACGCCTAAAGGACACTTTGAAGGCTGAAATTGATAGGCTCAACACTATAAGGGACTCTGAGGAAACTAAGAGAAAGAAAGTAAAAACGAGGCTTCTTGAAGCAAATACAAACTATTCTACTTTTCGCACGCGCGATCTTTCAAAGGTAATGAATCGGTATATTGGATAGAATGGAAAACTTATGCTATTTGTTACAACAGTTTAAAAAAACATATATTCATAAATGTGAAGAACTCAGATCGTCTCAAATCAACTTTCAACAACAACTGCAACAACAGCAAGACGAATTAGAACAACAACAACAACAACAACAACAACAGCAGCAGCAGCAGCAACAACAGGCATCAAATAGATTATCTGGAGATTTTTCAAGATTATCAACCGAGTACACAAGAGATATTGATGTTGAACATAAGAAGGGAATGGCTGGCTTGATTTCTCAGATGAGAACACGCGCTGCCAATTCGCATTCCGCTCCACTCGATCAAAATAAGCAAAATACAAAGGTGGCCAAGATGAAAAAGGACATCACAGAGGCTGATAATGAATACAGAAATGGCATCTTGGTGTTGGAAAGCTTAAGAAAGAAGCAGAATAAAACTATTGAAGAAAGTCTAAAGGTATATATAGAGAGAAAGAGAGAAAGAGGGATGGCACAACTAATATATAAAACAGTCAGTAGAAGATTCTATCAAGACAAAGTCAAACACCGTAAGATCTTCGTTACTATCGATCACTCAGACAGAATATATGACATTAACTACAGAACGAGAGGTAAATAAATAAAAAACCACGACTACCATCAATGCATTTAATATTTGTATATAAACTAGATGGCAAATCGATCATTTTCAGCTGCCAAAAACATCGACAGTGCAAAGGATACGCTTATTTTTACCAATTATTACCACTCGTTAGGATTTCCAAACCCGCAGCCCATCCGTTATGAAAACTTTTATTTTGAAGGAAAATGTCGGGAAGTGTTGTTTGGAGGATCGTTGGAGTCTTACTCGATTGAGCATAACTCTACAGTGCCCCTTGTTGTAACAAAGTGCATTGAAAGCATCGAAAATATGGGTGGTCTTCAAAAGGAAGGGATTTATAGAATTTCAGGTCGTCAAACCAATGTCGAGCAGCTGAAGCATCAGTTCGAAATGGGTGAAGAAACTGTCGATATGGAGGCATATGACGTTTTTACAATTGCAACCGTCTTAAAAATGTTTATTAGAGAGTTGAAGAGACCCTTGTTTGACTTTAATGCACAAACAAGATTGAACTATAGCAGTAAGTTGGGAGATGCATAAATCTTGGATTGGATTAATTTATCTTTGTTTTTTCTGTATAGAGAGTATGTCTCATAATCAACGCTTGGGAGTGCTTGAGAGCAAATTGGCAAATTTATCATATGCCCATAGAAGTACTTTACATCAAGTCATTGTTCATTTGGCCAAGTAAGTTTAAAAATAACTATATACAAACACGGAAAAATACTAATATATACCATCACTATAGAGTGAACGAATTTTCTCAAATCAACAAGATGAACATACAAAATCTTGCAGTCATTTTTACACCTGTTATTTTCCATGACTTTAATCAAATCGAAGACCACCAAGAGTGGTGCCCTGATGACCTCTTTGAGGATTTAATACTATATCATGAAAACTTATTTGTTAGCTCCGAAGTACTTGCACAAAAGTTAAACGAACCCAAATTAAAGGCGGCTTTATCTGGTCAAAGCCCCTATACACAATTCTCTCAAAGTAACCTATTGTATATCACACGTGGTCAGCCCAATTCCAACACCCCGGTGGTACCCAGTGCTACACCAGCTACACGAAATATGCTGTTGACTCAGCCAATGAACCCTCCTGTTGTCATGGAGTATGGCAATTCTTCTGGTAACAATAACAATATGATTCCAGAAAGTAACATGTACTACTCTCCTCAGCCACAGCAACAACAAATTCCTCCTCCCCCTCCCCCTCCACCTCCTCAGCAGCAAGGTACTGCACCTGCTGCTTTGACCACCATCATTGGTTCAATCCCTACCCATCATCAAAGAAACTCCTCACTTTCATCTAACCAACCCGTCTATCCCATCAACAGAAACGTTGCACCTGCCACACCTGTTGAGAACCGAATCACACCACAGAGATACCGAGTGGTAGAAAATGACCAAGAGCAACAGCCCAATAAATCCATATCGGATAATACCACAAACCGCACATCATATGATGTTCCCTATTCCATGGATACACGTATGACCTCTTCTACACCCACTCTACCACCCAATTTACTCAACAACCGTGCAAGCACAGAGTTTAAAAAGACAAATATACCACCCAGACAAGACTCTTTAAGGAAATCTGGTCCTCGCAATAAGAGTGAAAAGACCTTGGTACAGGAAGAGGAACAGGCTAAGCCGACTAGACAGATTTATCAACCCACCTTTAATCCTGATTTGTTACCTACCATTAACGATGATTTAGAATCAAAAGATAATGAAGTATAGTTTTTGGATTAGATTATACGTTTCCACCTTCCATTTTTTTTTTATATTAAATAACCCCCTCTTGTTATATAAATATAAAATATCTTCCCTTTTTTTTCAAAAAAAATATATGTGGTTTTCATAATTATATGGCTCTCCATTCGTTTCAAAGTAGTATACCTTTTAATAAAAAAATATGCAAAAAAAAAAAAATATATATATATATATATATATATTAAATCATTATAGCCTTCTATTAAGTAACTATATCAAGCCCGCAACTATCGTAGGATCTAATCAAGTATCCGAATCAGTTGTGTTTTTGACTTTTAGAGAAAATACTGTCCGGTGTCACAAATTGATTGATATGCATTTTAGCTTTGTTTATCACGACCCAAAGCATATCATAAAAGATCTACTGCGATAAAATTCGAGCCACCGTTGGCCCTGAACGTAACTTTAGAGTACACTATTTTTTTATGGAATTCTAAATTTGGTGTACGGCCACTGACAACCTTTTTGGAAATAGAAATGTGTGTATGCATCGCTTGAACTGAATGTTGTATGATTAATAAAACTACTGTTTATTTCAAGAAAATGAGAAAAAATTAACTTACAAAGTAAGGTCAATCACTCTCATGATAGATGAAAGATGAAACTGATGCGAAATATAAATAAAACTCTAGATGGATCTATTTCTCTGTTACAGTTTTTTTTTAAGTAGAGGGATAACAACTTTTATATTTAAACAAAGTGTTG
>VCJC01003452.1:13184-27039 GCA_024140195.1 Backusella luteola | reverse complement strand
TTTTTTTTTTTTTTTTTTTTTTTTTTTTACTATTGCGTACTATCTACATTGTTTTACAAAGCTTGTAGTGAAAAAAAAAATCCTCAAAGAGAGGCCAAGCCTTTTTTTTGACAGGTTTATTTTTTTCCCCATGGTTCAGTTATACACTGTCTCTAATAATAACAATAATAATATATGAATTCAATTAAGTTCATCTTTGTTATCTTGCTTTGATCCAAGTGTGGGTCTTATCATTAATCATCACATTGCATAAGCATGGTGGGTTTCAAAGGAGGTTTGTGCGCGTAACAGGTGTAAACAAACACCATAACGTGTGAATATAAAGCGCCTTCTTTACTTTATCAACATGACATTTGGGGTATAAATAAAAGAAATGCATTTCTCGAACAACAGTCTTTCTTTCTTTCTTTCACTACTTTTTTTTTCTACTTTTTTTTTCTCTTAAAAAACAATGACGGCAACATCAGACGACGACGCCTGCTTAATTTGCTTTGAACCCATTAGTATATTTGCTATTTCCAAATGTGGCCACCATACGTGTAATCGATGTTATCTACGCATGCGATTGTTGTATAAAGCCAGAAGCTGTAAATTTTGCAGGGTAAATATATACCTACCCCTATATATATGTATCATCTAACTCGCTCTTCTACAGGCAGACCAAAACGATGTTATCTTTTCAACAATAATGAAACCATATAATTATTTCACTAAGCACCTATTGCCGATATTTGACACAGAGACTGGTGTTTATTATACTCAAGTTGCTTTAAAAAACCAAATTGATAAAATCACGAAATACACCTGTCCCCAGATAAACTGTCAGGTTTCATTTGCAGACTGGAGAATGATAAGCCATCATGTAAAATCTCAGCACAAGTTATATTTGTGGTAAAAGTCTTTTTTTTTTTTAAATTCATATTTCGACTAAACAATGTTTTGTACTAGTGATATTTGTGTGGAAAACCGCACCATGTTTCCAGATGAACTTCAATTTTATACCCACGATCAACTAAAATGGCATAGAAGAGAAGGAGATAAGGTCTTTCGACCTGCCGATCAATCTGGTTTCACCGGACACGTCGAGTGTAAATACTGTCAGACTTTCTTTTATGGACAAGCAGAGTTTCTGGAACATAGTCGTCATGTTCACCTGGAATGCTTTTTGTGTAAAGGAAACGAAAGATGTAACTTTTTCATGACTTATGAAGACTTGGAGGACCATTTCATGTCAGACCATTTTATTTGTCACCATTCAACATGCATGAGACAGAAATTTATTGTATTTGGAACCCGCGAAGAGTGGAGACAGCATCAGCTTGCGTTACATGGTGATTCTTTGGCAACTCAACTGAATAGGATGCACATCCATGACGACGACCTTCCAACACAGGATGATGTGTTACCAGAGTACATACCAAGCTTTCATGGTGTCCGAGAACGAATTGCACCACCACGCCGTGCACCAGTGCCTCCACCGACACCAGAACTAAGTGACATTTTAAATTCAGAACAAGTCAGAAAATTCAAAAGACACTGCTGGAACTTTAACGGTGATTATATTAATGTACAAGATTACGTCAAAGGATTGTATGAGATGGTGCGCCACAATAATGAGCATGTGATAATTCTATTAGAAAGAGAAGCGGTGGCTTATCTTTCAAATAAGAAGAGGACAGAGGCTAAGGAAAAATGGGGAAGTTATGAACATGAGGTATACTATTTGAGAGAGATTGTATAGCGTGAATAGTTTACTAAATTAGAGCGTTATTTACAGATCAGCTTTCCTATGTTGAAGTCAACAACAGCTCCAGTAGTTACCGCAGCAGGATCATCTACACAAATTAATAATACTATTAGAAATGAACCAAGGCCGTTTGAAAGAAAAGAACCTGTTTATATGTAAGAATCGCTGTATATTTATAATGAATGAATAGATACTGAATATCTTTATATAGCAGACCAAGTCCAAAGCCAAAAAAAGCAACAGCTTCACGGGTGCTTCGTATTGTTTCAACACCAGCAAATAACAATGCTCAAGGCAGTAGCGGAAATTCGCTTGTGGCGAATAATAACAGAAGAGTGAACTGGGAGATAGAAAGAAGATGATAAAATAATATATGAACCATGTCTTTTATCTTGTAAAGCATAAAGCTATCCCTTTGTTAAATAAATTTATGAATAAAAAGAAGAGAGTTAAGCTAAGCTCAAAAGTTTGATCCAAGCACCTCTGACAGAGCTTTTTTTGATTGGTTGGTTATTATCTCTGTGACTGGAATCTCGCATTTCTATTTTCGAGTGATGGTGTGTGCGTTTTTTTTCTTCTGTTTCTTATATTTGAGTGAGTGAGTGAAAACGAGAGAAAGGATGAATAATTCACCTCAAGCTGGAAATGTACCCATTCGACCTCAAAGACCAATGATGATGGCACGTCCTCCCTTGGGTACACCGGTACCAACACAGCAGCAGCAGCAACAACAACAACAACAACAACAACAGCAGGAGCAGCAGCAGCAGCCTGTGCCATATAATAACTTTAGACCTCTTCCTCGTCCTCCTCTTGGTCAGCCCAATATGGTACGTCCACTTCCTAACCAAGGTATGTTGCATGTAGATCATTATTCCTTATTATAATATTCATATTCATATATATATTTATATTCATATATATATATATATATATATATATATTAAGGTCCTCCAGGAACAACACCACCACTACCATTACAGCAACAACAGCAGCAGCCACAGCAACCACCACCAAATACTGATAACAACTTGGCTGCACCTATGGCAAACATGAATATCAATGTTAGTAAGATAATAACATCCTTGGAAAGGGAAGAAAAGCTAATTTATTGTATTAGAAACCTGGTCGTTCCAAACGTGTTTATGCGGCTATGCCAAACTCACCTATGCCATCAAACCCTATTCAAAACACACCTTATCCCCAGCAGCAGCAATACCAACAACAATCGCCTGGTAGCCAATCTTATCAGCAGCCTCCTCAACCATTTCCTCAGCAGCAGCAGCAACAACAACAACAGCATCAAACCTATCAACAGCAACCTACGCAACCCTACCAACAACAACATGAAAGAGTTATCAATACACCATTAGGATTACCACCTCGATCTGCTGAAAAACCTCGAATCAACCCAAACCAAATCCCATCACCTGTTCAGATCCAAACAGACGACGAAAAGACGTGGGAAAAAGAAGATATGGTATATGGCACATGTAGTCCCGATACACCGCCATTAGCCAGCACAAACTTCCGCGCCAATGATCAAGGCAACTGCAACCCTCGATTTATTAGAGCGACCGTTCGTGAGGTACCACAGACAAGCGACCTTGAACGGGATACAGGTTTACCTTTGGGCCTTGTGATCCAGCCCATGGCATCACTTCATTCAATGGATCAACCTATTCCTTTTATGCCGCTCAACGAAAAAGCAGAGGGTCCGGTTCGATGCAACCGCTGTAAAGGATACCGAAACCCATGGTGTAGATATATCGAGGGTGGTAAAAAGTATGTCTGTAATTTATGTGGGTTTGATAATGTCGTTGCCGACCATGAGTTTTGCCCAACCGATATGAACGGTATTCGCATGGATATAGAGCAGCATCCTGATTTGATGTTTGGCACCGTGGAGCATGAGGTACCAGAGGAGTATTGGGCTGATAACAAAAAACCGGGTGTCCTGCATCATTTGTTTGCAATTGATGTCTCGAGAGCGGCCATCCAGACCGGTATGCTGCGTACCGTATGTGATATACTAAAACGTCTTGTTGTATCCGGCTTTTCTAATGGCGTCAAGATTGGTATCATGACCGTCGATACCACTGTACATTTCTATAACCTTCATGGCGAAAAACCCTCCATGATGATTGTATCTGATATCAATGATATGTTTGTGCCCATGGCAGAAGGTCTCTTTGTTGATCCTGTCCAAAAAAGGGCCATCCTCCTCGAGCTTTTAGATCAACTACCGGGTATGTTCCAAAACACATTATCCCCTTGTGCCGTCCTTGGTGCCTCTGTCAAGGGCGCCTACTTGGCCATGGAAAACCTTGGAGGTGGTAAAGTGAGCATTTTCCAATCAATGCTACCCAGTTTAGGTCCTGGTGTTTTGAAAAATCGCGATGATCCAAAAATTTATGCAAGTGAACGCGAAAAGTCGCTGTTTTCCCCTCAAGATAAATTCTATACCCAATTAGGTGAAGGCTGTGCTCAAAAGGGTATCTCAGTTGATCTATGGTTTTTGCCTCCTACCAATACGTACGTTGATATTGCTACCGTAGGCGTCCTTGCTGCTCTCACGGGTGGCGATACCCATTATATCCCTCAGTTGAATGAGGATGCTCAGATACAGTTTAATAATGATATGACGTATATGGTGCAACGTGAGCAAGGCTATAGAGGAGCCTTCCGTGTACGCTGTTCTAATGGTAAGTAGATATGATGGGATATGTGGAGTGTATGGTGTCTTTAGTATTATCGATATTACATTGGTTTCTAAATTTAATGGTAATAAGGTTTATCTGTCGATGATCACTATGGCAACTTTTATTCAAGCAGCAGCACCGACATTGAATTAGCTGGTATCAGTACCGATACATCTATTGGTGTTGCATTAAAACACGATGGTAGCAAACTACCAGAAAATACACCTGTCTATGTTCAATGTGCTTTGCTTTACACTACCGCCGAGGGCAAACGCGTTGTCCGAGTACATAACCTTAGTTTAGGAATGGGTGCCAAAGCCAGTAATGTGTTTAAAACAGGGGATCTTGATACTACCGTCAATTTCATGGTGAAGCGTGCTATTTCTCAAACCAATAAAAAGTCCCTGAATGATCTGTCAAATGAAATGGATAGCGCATGTGTTAAGATTTTGTCAGCTTATCGTAGATATTGTGCAACAGGTGCTTCTGCTGCTCAACTGATTCTCCCAGATTCGTTCAAGTGCTTACCGCTTTTAATGTCCTCTTTTAAAAAGTCATCTGTTTTAAGAAAAGGTACGGGAAAAAAAAGAAACGAAGAAAAAAAAAGGGTAGAATCTTATATATATATTTAGATCCATCTATCAATGCGGATGTACGTGTATATAATTTCAGAAAATTCAAATCACTTGGTGTTCTGGACACTGCTAGATGGCTTTACCCTCGCATGATTAAACTTCACGAATGGATTGATCAAGACGATAAAACAAATGTACCACTTGAAAGACTTTCATATGATCGATTTGAATTATCTGGCATATATTGGATTGGTACGAGAGAGAAACATGTACAGGGAAATGGGGAAAGCTAATTCTTTTTTTTTTTAAATATTTGTAGAGAGTAATGAAACTTTATTCTTGTGGATTGGCCGTGAAGCATCTCCTGAAAAAGTACAATCCATTTTTGGCACAACCGATTTAAGCAATATTAAATTGAACGTCTTACCTGAGAGTACGGAGAGCAATCCTCTCCATCAGAAAATTTTGGAACTGTATCATGCAGCGATGAAGAGCAACTTTACACCTAAATTAAGTATTATCAGGCACGGTGTCGATCTTGAACTTGAATTGGCAAATGTGCTTGTAGAAGATGGTATTTTTAGCCAGATGTCCTATGTGGATTATTTATGTATGATTCATAAACACATCCAAACAGAGGTAATGTCATAATGGGTGATTTATCTCGTTTTTTACTGATTATCACTTCATTCTATAGCTTGAGAGAGAAAAGAATGATACAGCAATAGCATCAGCATCCTATTGGGCATATAGATATTAAATAAAGAGAAGATACCTTTCTTTTAAAAAAAATCTACTTTGAGTCCTTTCCATCGCATAGAATATTGAAAGATAGGCTTGCTTTTCATTGCTTTGCTTGATCATGTTGATAGATAAATATCATATGCTCAACGCATTATTTCAAAACGGAAACTGTTTCTTTTTTATAGGCTTATGAATAATTCTGATAGGCATAAAGTAAATGACAATTCGACAATATACGTATTGAGTTATAATAATGAATATGGTTCATAATAAATAGATGTTATTGCTTTTTTCAAAAAAGGCCGTTCCTGAGGATAATGGATTGGTCATTCAGGAGACCCTTTTTTTTCATTGTTTGATTTATCACTTTCTACTATTATTATTTTACTATGAAAAACAAACCAAGCTTCTTTTTCTACGAGGATGCTACCTTCTACCTTATGTCATTGTACAATACTAATTTTTTTTAAAAAAAAAAATAGGGCATCTGTTCCCCAGTCCCTATGGTTGACGCCGACGAGATCGAGACAAAAAAAATCCATATTTAGGCATACCTGCTCCATTTCCAACGGGGAATACTAGTAAGTATAATCAATATTATCACAATTATCATTTCAAAAATCAAAAAAGGAAACAAGATGTATTAATGACTGTTTATTTTTTTTATTAACAGGGTGAGGAGTGGCATCAAATGGCATCAACAAGTCGAATAGTCTGCCAGACAAAACACAGATATTCACATTGCTTATAACGATTTCGCGTCTACAAAAAAAATCTGTCACCAATGACATTTGAAGATGGATTCAGAACAGCCCTACATGACAACACAGACTCTTCCATACATGCTTCATCCATGTTAAAGTGTTTACCGATGAAATTTCGCGTTGTCAAGTACGATAGAATAAAAAAGAAATCTCTGCACATGTATTGATTCATAAAGATGAGCTCTATGATATTACAAATCAAACAAAGCTTCTTAAAGGAGAGCCATCTAAGCCATTGGAAGTAGAACTTGGCTTGCCAGTTGAAAACTCTATCAAGCTGAATTACTGGAAAAAAATGTGATAGTCCAAGTAACAGCATCGAGTTTGCTCCTCTAACTGCTATTATTCTAATGGTGTATCGTGTTCTGTTCTCACAAGTGCTGACAGTAGAGGCTTCATGAAGAAGCTGATTATTGGTTCTCGAATGGTGAATGTCTTGATTACTTGTTCAGCAAATATAAGCAGTAACAAATCACTTGATATCTTTGTGGGTCCCCAAATTAATCTGACTGTAAACTAGTTCACTGTGGAAAAAAAATTAAGATCTGATGAAACTGCGCGCTTCAAGGATGCCTTCAAGGAGTTTTTTTCCTCCCATCAAATCCCGAGTATTTCTTGCATGCGCCAATTTTCAAGCTCCTTTGACCATGTCTCTACATAAAAATTTTTATCGCGCTACCTTGGGTGATTTTTACGACATGATATTTATGCTGGTGATGGTATTCACCCACTGAGATATCCCCGAACTACAGTATAACTTGGACTTTGAAAACTTCAGCATGGATCGAAAACTACGTTTCCATTTTCCAAATCTTACGCTGTGAAATCGATGGGTGGTAGGGTTCGAGCCAAATTTAGCCAATCACAGGTTGAAATATTGCTTCTTTCAACGTGAGAGCTATTTCCAAATTATTGGTAGTTTTCCAAACTAAATATTTCTAAATTCAAGGTTATACTGTACGATGGCTATGGTGCGCCGCATAACTCCTGCTCCATTGGTCTATTAAACAAAACAAACCTGGATAATTTATTTACGATCTACAATTCTGCAAATTCAAATGAAAAAATTTCAAACAATTCAAAGGAGAGACTATTAAGCTTGTATAAATAATATATCTTTATTGTAAATAAATAACCAAATATATGAACATCTAAGAACAATTATGTGTAGTATTCCCACAGTAATAATATCTATATTTTTGATCAAATATAATAATTAAAATAAAATAGCATTTACGGGTACTTTTTTTTAAAGGTCTTATTTATTTATATATATCCAACATATAATGAGAGAGAAAAGCATAAGTTATTTCTGGTTCAAGTATAATAATTTTCTCTATCCATGATACCAAAGACTGCAGCCTGTGCCGAATAAGCCCAGGACGAATAAGCCTCGGAATTGAGTGCAGGTAACATTTCTGACATGGTAGGCAATGGTGGTTGTGATGGAGGAGCATGCTCTTCAGTTAAATGGCTCCTTTCATGCTTACGAAGTGATCTAAGATGGTAGTAGGCTTTGTCACAATTCGCATATTTACAAAAATATGGTCTAATATTGGAATGAATCTTTGTATGTGTAGTTAATGAATCTGGTCTAGAAAATTTCTTCCCGCAATCTAATAAAATGTTTGTGAATATATTAATTTCTCTCAATGGGGAAAGGTTACCTGGTTCTTGACAAACAAAAGGTCTTTCACCAGTATGAGTACGGAGATGATTATGCATTTTATGCCTTTTTGTAAATGGTTTCTGTTTTCGAGCGCAATCTTTCCAACAGCAATAATAGGTTGGCTAAATTTTTGCGGGAAAAAATCAATGCCTCTTCTAAGATGCTACGCTCTTGGGGTTGTTACACAGAAACTTACTTTTCCGCTTCCAATATGATCCGTTTTGACATGCTCAATCAAATCATTCAAATTATTGAATTCATTTGTACAATCTTCCCATTTACATGTTGAAACGTCATCCCCTTCCTCTTCTGCATCCGGTGTTTTTGATGAGCCGCCTTTTTTGGGTAGTTGTGTGAAAAAAAAAATCAAATATATGTATGTAAGCAAGAAATTTTTGAATTTAATTTTTCCATAAAATTACGTTCTTGTACCACTCCGGACTCTTCCTTTTCTTTTTCGAGTGTTCTTATTCTTTCTAGTAGCTGTTCATGTGTCCATTGATTCAGGTTTGCAGCCTCGACTGAATCAATGTGGATCTTCCCCATTGATCGATGTCGTTTTGCTTTTGTTTGCTCTTGCTGCTGCTGCTGCCCTTTACCCGTTTTGGTTATTGGTGTTGTTGCATAAGGTGTAGACACAGTGTGGCGTCTTGGCTGCCGTCTATTTCTGTCAAAAACAAGTGGCTGATCAGTGGTAGGTAAGATGGGCTGATCAAAATAGAGATTATCTGCCGCTATATGATATGACGAATAATTATCCTATTCATGAAAAGAGAAGAGAAAAGAAAAAAAATAGATAGAGGCGGTAGTTCACATTATATAATTACACCATATTTATAAAAATGCATTTTAGTAAGTATTCTTTTTTTTTCATTTTGGTTATTTTTAGTGATAAAAAAAAAGTTAACGTTTTTACCATGGGCTGAGTAGGGCTCATCAAATGTGAGGTAGATACAGGCGACAAAGTGTCCATCATCACCATGGAAGAGTTTGTTGTCACCGAATTAGTAGAAGGTGAATATATTGTCTGGTTTAGCATATCAGCAGCAGAAGGCTGTGAAGAAGAATGAGTATAATCTACCATCTGATAATACTCGGAGGGAAGGTGCGCAGGCAGTTGATAGCTGGAGTGGCTCTTTACAATAGGTGTTACTTGGTTATATTCTTCAAAAGGGAGATAACTCGTTTGTTGACCCTAAAAAGGATGGGTGGTACATTAGATATTATATACATAAATACATATATACATATATACAAACTTACAAAAGTCATATCGGTTGGAAACAGTGCTGCAGGTGCCATCATTGAATTTGTTGTTGCAAACGAGGCATTTTCTCTATTTTCATTTGGTGTGAAATTATTTTGCATACTTTGAAGATCTTTTTTTTTTCTGTTTTTTTTGTGCTTTTGTTGTTTTCTCTTATATGGCTTGTTGTATTTATAGGATATAGGATGCTCTTAGATTTATGAAATAATAAAAAAAGAAGAAAAAATGGAAGCAAAAAGAATCTTGTAACTTTTGGAGAATTTTATAATATATATATATATATATATAAGGTTTTAGCAATCAGATAAATTATTAAAAAGTATACATAAACTTTTTTTTTCTTATACAATTTGGATAAATAAAATAAAATAGAAAACAAAAAAAAAGAGGAGAAAATAAAAAAAGACGAAAAAAAAAAGAGAGAGAGACGAAAGTGAGAGAAAGAGAGAGGAACACAAAATAGAAAGAAAAGGATAAGCTGCTTTTTTGATTTATTTAAACACCGAGAGAAACGAGTTGTCTAAATAAGTGATTCTTTGGCAAACCAACCTACAATCGATCAAAATAGATTATTTATTTATAATTACTAATACTAGCAGCATCAATAACAATACTTACAACATTCCAATAATCACCCTGAATAGACTCAACAAAGAGTGAGGCATCGCCTTGGATGCCATAACCGCCAGCTTTGTCAAAGGGTTCTCCTGATTCAACATCTATTAACAAAGTAAAAATAATATTTGTATCACAAAAAATTATATAAACACAACACGGTAAAATTAATAAAATTTATATATTTACAAGCTTGCATTGTGTCCGTGTCGATTGTTGAAAACACGACCTCAGTACGTTCAACAAAACTCTTGAGTTTCGCACCCTCATTTGTTTTATACATGATATGAACTCCAGTCAAGACGTAATGTGATGATCCATTCAGTTGGTTCAACATTTCGTAAGCGTGTTGTTTATCGCGCGGTTTCTCCAAGACCTTCTCATCCTTCACGACCACTGTATCTGCTCCAATCACAATGTCTGCGTTTGGTAGTTCTGGATCTTGCTGGAAAAGGATCATTCCGCAAATGATAAATAAAGCAGAAAAAAACATACACACACATAAATAAACACAACTTACGTTACAGCGCTCAAAAACTTCCTTTACTTTGGATAATGCTGTATCAGCCACATACTCTTCTTGTGTTTTGTATAAAGCAGGGTTGTTCTCATCAGGCTTTAATGTAGTGACTACCTTAAACTTTAAACCCTATATTTATAACAAACAAGCTTATGTAAGATCCCCGTTGATTGAAAAAAAAAGTGCTTCAAATCTAACCATGTCTTCAAGTATCTCTCTTCTTCTCGGAGAAGCTGAAGCAAGAACAATGCATTTTTCATTTAATCGTTGGATAGCAGCTGTCTTCAAAGGCATTATTCTTTTATAAAACGAAGAGAGAGAGTGTGTATGCGAGTGAAGTTAATATGTAAAATGTTTAAGATAAAAATAAATAAAAATCGCATCAAATGAAAAAAAATACGCGATATTATACTCCCGTCATTATTTACGTCATCTTTTAGATGCATTTTTTTTTCATTCATTCAGTCTGGCAAAATCATTTTCCATCTCCTCCGCGGTCAAAGTCATTAATCCATTATGCAAATCTTTATTTGGAATTTGTTTGATTTTAACCAATCATTTCCTTCAAAATGACTAATGATCGTATTGGCCTATCATTTTATTAAAAAAAAAAATATGTATATTTATTTTGTTAACGACTTTGGTATCTGGAGAAAGAAAGCAAGGGATTAAAGTGGGGGTAAATGAAATAAACACAAAGGACAGGACAATATATAGAATAATAATAATAAAAAAAAACAAAGACAAAAACAAACAAATAAACGAGTAAAAACAAATAAAGAATGGAAAGAACAAATGAAAGAGGGGAAAGGATGTTACAAGGAGAGAGAGAGAGAGAGAAAAAGGGGGGAGGTGATATTATGTATGTAAGTGTGTATGTGTGTATGTGTGTATATCGATATATATATACATAAATGATTCCCCTCTTTCAGACTCGCTTATTTAGTTATTGTGGTTGTTCCAATCGAAATCATGCAGTTCAATGACAGTTTGAGGTATATTACGTTGAGTATTATCAGTTGGGTCTCTCTGTAAAATAACGACGGCTTTTGTTTCGATTAAATGAACCTTCCAGACTGTTTTTGCAGTTTGTGTAAAAGAGCGAATCAGTGCACCGGTTTCGATATCCCACAACTTGACTTGACCGTCCGATCCACCACTCAAGATGCGTCGCTCATCAAACTGAAGACAGGTTACCGAATTATCGTGGGCCGAGATTCTGTGGCGACAAGTGTAGTTGTTTAAATCCCAGATACGTAGACAGCCATCTGATCCACCACTGACGAGTATATTTGTTGATGATAATTGAAGATGGCCAACCAATGAGGTATGTCCCTGGAGTGTGCGTAAGCAATGACCTGTCTGTGCAGACCATACTCTAATATTGGAATCAAGTGAGCCTGTCACTACCTTGCTGCCATCAAACACAATGGAGTATATCTGAGAATGATGACCAATAAACTCTTGAAGACATTCACCAGTGTCCATGTCCCAAAGTCTTGCCGTTGTATCATAGGAGCCCGAAGCTACCTGGTTGCCGTAAATATCCAAGCAACGCACACTAGACTGATGTCCAATGCAGGCATGTCTTAGCTCACCATTCTCTATATCCCAAATACGTAATGTAGCGTCGCGTGATCCTGTTACAGCCGTATACTCATCCTTTATCTTTAAGCATCGAATGGTTGAGCTATGTCCTCGCAACACATGACGTCTTTCACCTGTTCCAAGATTCCACACTCGTGCCATTCTTTGTGGGAAATTAGATTAATAAAGTAATAATAAAAACAAATAAATGGCATTGTTTTCCTTACCGATCACAGCCCCCAGTTACCAAAATGTGCTCATTGTTCTTGTTTTTTATGAATTGTAAGGCCCACACGCCGCCCTCATGACCCAACAGGGAGCGAAGATGCTTGCCGGTGGAGGCATCAAAGACCTCTATGCGGTTATTGTCACATCCAACGGCAATAAAGGTGTCGTCCATCTGAACAGAGGTAGCAAGACAATCCCCAATTTGATTTTCACACGGAGTGACACGACCGCCCTGATTCCAAGCGGTGTCAATATTATATTTTCGCCGAAAGAAATCACGATAAGAAACCACTTGCTTGCTTTGTTTGTAATATTGAAAGTGGCTATTGTATTGGTGCTTTAAACAGAGAGCCTTCCAGGCTGCCTCATCTTTAAGTAATCTGTTCCAGAATCGGTTGACTCGAGATGCGCGAGCTAATGTACGGGGGTCATCAATAAACGAAAGCACATGGAGTGACAGCTCGATTGGCAGTTCCTTTAGAAAGTCTTTTTTGAGCTTGGGTGTGATAAAGGTGTAGACGTATTGGAGCAATTGGTTATCGCAGCTGCCAATGATCTCTGATAGAAAGAAGAGCTGCTGCTGGAGTGTGAATTGCTGGAAGCTACTCTTGACTTTACCAATATAATCGAGATGTGATTTGTCGATTGAGGATGGGCGGTCTTCTATGTACGAGGAGCGCTGCTTTTGCATTGGTCGACTAGTAGCAATGATATTACCATTATCATGAAGATGAGTGCCCATCAAAGTATCAGCGATGCTGGGTGGAGTTGCCGGTGGTGACGTTATTTCATCAGATAAAAAGAAATCCATCTCAATGCTTATAAATTACTAGTATTGGTATTATTATTATTTATCGCAATAAGTTGCAGTGTGAGTAAAAAAGTGAAAAAGAAAGGTGAGAACAAGAAGGAAAAAAGTATGTGGGGAAAAAAAAAGATCTAAATAAAGACTTTTTCTGCGGCTTTTTAATCTTAAAAAAAGCGGTGACTTAATACACAAATGATGATTACCAATGAAATGGCATCAAAAACCTAGTCCTTTTATGCTTTATAAGGCCTTCTCTTATTCAAGAACAGCTTTTTTTTAGTACTTTTCTTTTTTTTTTTGCAAGTCCCTTTTTGTTTCCCCCTTATTTTTTAATCGAATGAGCTATTCGCCCAACGAAAATAACAATTTGGTTCACAGACAAGGTGAGAAGCATGAATATTATGCACATTATTTTATACGTTTGACTTTACTGATAACGAAACAAAAAACCATATAAAATAGGTGGCTACGCTACCGTTGTTGTGGACGACAGCGATGACGATGACCATCTTCCTCCCGAATTAATAGTCAATGAGGAAACGCGATCGCTCTTGGGCATAGAACAGCCTATCCCGAGATATATGACAGCTTCTCCATGTAAGTATTCTGGCTGTTTATTCATTTTTATT
>VCJC01003449.1:9617-29618 GCA_024140195.1 Backusella luteola | reverse complement strand
AAAAAAAAAAAAGAAAAAAAAAACCAAGAATAAACAAGTAGAAGAAAAGGGAAAGAACAAAATTAATAAAAATAAACAAGAAAAGGGAGGAAAAATTAAACCGAAATCGTGTGGTGACCGGAATGGTTTAAATATCAATATTTTTATGCCTTTTTGTATCATTTTTTTTTTGCCTTTTTTTTATTATTATTTTATCAATTGTATAAGATTCATATCTATAGACATTCTACTTGGATCTATGCTATTTTATTATTTATTGTTATTATTATCAAAAAAACAGGTTCAAATATCCTATCTGCTCAATTTCCCTTAGAATTTAGTAAAAAGTGCGAATAACTTTAGATAGGCACCATTTTGTGCAAGTCGCAAAAATCTAATTAATTTCAATCTCAACATTTTTTAAGAAATACAAAGTAAAATACCACTTGACAAAAATTGAAAGACTTCAAAAAAACAGTTAAAAAACATTAAGACATCCTTTAAGTACTAAATAGAATAAAAAATAGTGTTTTATTACAATCTTATGATTGTCTAGGAAGAAAAGAATGAGGGGAAATGGATTGGTCAATAATATTTTCAATTTTTTTGAGATTTTCATTCATAGTATCCAACATAGGACCATTATTCTCATTATTGTCGTAGTATAAAGTTAATTTTTGCATAATACGGGCAAGATTAGTTTCATAGTTATGTTGTGAGTCGGGGAGGGAGGATTCATTGGGCTCTTGGCTAGGCATAAGTGGAATATTTATATTTCTAAAGCTTTTTCTAGCATTGTAAGGAATGAGTTTTACACAGGAAACGAGAAAGATATGATTACATAGACCGCGTAGCTCAGGGCAGGAGCAAGAAGAAAGATAATTATTATTATTATCATAAGCAACAATATAAGTGATATCAGGTTTTGTAAAGGAATGGCAGGTAAAAGACTATGAAATGTAAATTAATACCATGTATATCAGTGTTGTATATATAGTTTAAATAATTACTTACTTCATCTTCATTTTCAACAATCATATAAGTAGCGTTGTCAATGTCAATACCATAAGCTATCTTCTTACTTTTCTTTTCTTTAGATGTTAAATGAAATGCCTTGATACCGAGCTGAACTTGTAGAGCTTCTAGTCTATAATCACTGACAACAACTTGAGATAATATATATATAATTCTATCCACTCTTTTGTTTCTTGTGCAGCCAATATAGAGCGTTTTTAGTTGATTATGGTATGACTCTATATAGTTGTTTGTATCAAAAGTAGCATCTGGTCTCCACGCTCTCACCCAAAGATGATGTTTGCAATGCCAGTTAGTGTCAAAGTAGAAACAAAAGGAGAGGAATTGGCTTTCATACTGATTTTTAAAGAGATGATATTGCTGAAAATAGGGTTCCTCAGTGGACTTGGGCATGGACTCTTGTGGTTTCCATGATTGCTTGATTTATTTTAATATCTGATTTGATTGTTTTCTCCCAGGCTCTCTTTATGTGCCAATGGCACAGTAGAACAGACACATCTTGGCCAAAAGCCTCACGAATGGCACCAATTTCTGCCTTACTGCAATCATTCAATATCTTTCTAACAACTAACTGGGAGAGTACTTGTTTCAACCACTTAAACCATTCAGCAATGATAGGGATTGTCTTGGAATCAGTAATAAAAAAAACACCCTGGGACACCCTTACTGGTAATATACTTTTTAACAACAATGGTATATAAATAGCAGGGCACATTGGGATCGACAATAGAATGACAAGTTTTATGAGTGGAGTCTACACTCCATTCTTCGGCATCTTTTAACAGCTATAAAAAAATAGTCTTAAGCATTACACTACATCATCTACCTCAATTTGCCAAGATGACATCCAGGAAGCGAGAAAAGGACCATTAGCAGCAGCAGAGGAAGGGTGTACGTTGAAATAGGTTAGGTGATTTTTAGCTTCTTTCACGTACTCGAGCCAAAGACCTACACTAGTCTTATCGAGGTAGTGTTTACGGGACAGGAGGTTCATTCTTGCAATAATAACGTTCTGGACGTCATGGTAGATAATTAAGAGGGAGGGAGGGAATCTGGAATTACATCCAAAGCTTTCAAGCTTTGATAAATAATGAATAACAGTGAATTCCACAAGTTTAAGTTGATTATGCATTAACTTACATGATCTAACTCTTCTTCATTTAAACGAAGGACGGATTTTATAGTTTTCCAGTCTTTGTACAGCTCCACAGCGTCAATAATCCATTTCTTCACTTCAGCTGGCAAACGCGATTCACTAATAAATGACTCTGATTCAAATGGATCATGATTAATATGTCTCCAATGGTAATCAACTTCCATACGACCATTATCGTAAACTCTTTGTTTATAGTAGGCTTGGCATCCGACTTTGATCGAAGGGATGGGGGTTCTCTTCCTTTTTACAGTTCTTATTTCTTCCTTTTCATCTTCATCTTCTAAAATATTTTGTTTGGGTTAAAAAAAACCCAATAAAATAAAACGCGTCCTTACCCTTTTTCTTTGGTTTAGCTGGTGAGCCATAATGATCACAATAGTAGGTAAAGGTAGCATCTAAGTTAACAGCTCCTTCAATCTTTTTTGCTACAGATTCTCTATTTTTCTTTCTTATCCAGGTAGCATGTCTATCCAACGTTGTTGTATTTGAGTGTACTCGAATTACAATTAATAATGTTTTCTTGACTTTGAAAGACTTTTTTGGAAATTGTAAATGATACCCTTGTGATACATTTTATTTTGCACTTGAAAATGTATGTGAACTCAAATTCAAGACTTGTGATATGCCACTGTCAAATTTCGGAGAGCCGATTAATTTTGAAGTGCTTCTATTACTCTTACGTAATAAATGACTCATACAACGTCATGTTAAGTCAATTAAAGTCATTTTTTTTTACCATACGGTGTAACAGCTAATTGATTCACATGAACGGAGAAATAAACACCGTTATTATAGAGAACAGTATGAGAGACCTTCTTTTAGACAATTATGCAAGGAAGTATTACTTGTTTTAGGCAAATTTACAAAGGGTAGATCTAGAGGTGTATTCAGGGACAATTGAAATTTATGAAAGGCTGGTAATTTAACAAGTACTTATCATGATTTAAAAGTCGTAGTATATGATAAAATAATACTTTTAAAAAGAAAAAAAAAGAAAAAAAACTATATACAAATGATTTTAATAAAATACAAAAGATTATATTCATCAATTCTAATGACTTCAACTGTAAGTTATTGTAGTCCATGAACAATGATGTAACAGAAATATATATTGTGCTTGAGTTGAACACATCTGGGTTAAGCATTCGTGCAGAAGACTAGATTTATAATTCCGACAAATACTTGTACAGATATCGCGGTTTCACATAGTAAAAACGGCCTAGCTATACCTTGTCAATTTTTTTAACCTGTTTTCTCACTTATTTTGTTTTTTTTTTGCTTTTCTCTTTTTATTATTATTTCACACATTTAAGTTTTTAATATTTATACTACAATAAAAAAAAAGCAATGCATGTCCATATACTTGGTACAGGAGCCGTAGGTTGCTATTATGGCTCACTTTTAAAAATGAACAACCATAACGTGACACTTCTCCTTCGATCAGAAAACCATTTGGCCGAATTAAGAAAAAGGAATAATACAATCATTTACCGTACCAAAGACAAATATATTCCAGTTGAGGGCTTTGATGGGGCCAACGTTTTTAACGATAGTGGTGGTCCTATTGAAGCACTGGTAGTTGCTACAAAGGCGCTTTATACACTAGAAGCACTACAACCCATCATGTCTCGATTGACCGACAACACCACCATACTTTTACTTCAGAATGGCATGGGCGTCGCGGATGAGCTGGTTGAAAAGCTATTTAAGCATATCAAGCCACGCATTTTGATCGGTGTGAATCGTCATGGCATTGAAAGGGTGGCGCCATTTGAGATCATCCACCATTCTGGATATCAGGAACAGACTGCAGTCGTCATTGGAGAATATCCCACGATTCCCCATAGTGATATTGCGGAGTTTGCAAATGTGGTGACAAGCATGACCGCATTAAGGGCATCCTATCTACCATGGCAGGAAGTCAAGGTCAAAATGACAAACAAGCTTGTCATCAATATGGCCGTCAATGCCATCACTACCGTTTTGAATTTTCGAAATAAAGGATTGACACATCACCAAAACCCAGCTGCCTTGAACTTGATGAGAGGTATATGCAATGAAGCCTACCAAGTATTGAAGGAGGATCTGCCCCATGAAACACCAGAGACGTTGCTTAGCCATACCTTGGAGATCCTACTAACGGCTGGTGAAAACACCTGCTCGACTTTGCAAGACCTGAAGGCCAAGAGACTGACCGAGATTGATTACTTGAATGGGTATGTCTGTAAACTTGGTAAAATTCTGAATATTCCCACGCCTGTCAACCAAACCTTGGTGGATCTTGTTCACACTAAAGAATGCACTTATGAAATGCCTTTATAAGTGGCAAGAAATAGTATACGATGAAAAAGGGGGCTATTAGATGAACTGGGTTCATCTCTCCTTTTATCCCTTCACTTTTAAAAATGGCATAGTTTTCTTAATAAAGAAGTAGTTTTATTAGCTTTCTCTTCTATTCCTTTGGGTGTCTTTTCATTGTTATTACTAATAAAAATAACCTGATTATATAAAACATTTTAGTAATCAAATGCAGTACTTTATTCAATGAAATAAAGTTTCGTTATAGAAATGTGCGTTGACAGTTTTAATTAATGTTAGAAAAGCTTGAGCTAAAAAATCCTTTCAAATGTTACTCTATTTGTAATTATTAGTCACTTCAGACTTGACAAAACACACACACACACATTTATAACTTTATAGATACTTATTTTCAATATAAAATAGTAACAAGATCAATAGTAGTAACTTGGCATAAAGTACTTTTAATGCCACTTATTATCAAAAGCATTGAAAATCCAAGAAAAAAGGGTTTAATTAAGCCATTTCTTTTTGAAGCAACTTTTATTAATTAATTAATAAACGTTTGGTGTCCATGCAACATTTGAAGCATGAACAGGTTATCAATACAAACAAATAGAAACCAGTTTTTCTTTTAATAAATGTACTCATAAAACATCTTTTTTATTCATTCTATAAAGCTGTTTGTAAATAAACTTTAAAAAAAAAGAAAAAGAGTGTATCAAAGTAGCGTAAAAAAAGTGGGCCCATAAAAAACGAGGGAGGTTTGTGTTTTGTGAGTACAAAAAAAACAAAAACAAAATAGATTCTTCAAAAGATGACTCTTTTCATATTCTATTTTTATATAAAAAATTAATATCTCATTTAATAATAATAATATTATTAAAAGAAATACTTACTCTGATAACGATGGGAGGTTCTTGTGTATTTGGACGGGAAATTTCAGCAATTTCTTTGCCAGCCTAAAAATAAATACAAAAAATGAGTACAAGAGAAAAAAAACAAATAAAAAAAAACTCACATTGTGCGTGCCACCTTCAATCAACTGAGACAGACTCAATGCTTTTTTATTTGTTTTCAAAACAGCACGCACGCGTTCCATAATGATTTCTATATAAGCGACTGTTAAAGCACGCCATTCAACTACGACAGGATCGGACATCTCAAACATGGGAGTCACTTCTACCTTGGGTTGGCCAGGCAAAAGTGAATTTTCCTTGTAATTTTCTATACCTCGTTCATAGTCACCTTTTTTTAAAGTCAAAAGACCTGTATCAATAAGTAAACCCCCTTAAAATAAAAAAAGGTTAGATAGGGTTATTTTTTTTTTCGAAAACGCATTACCATTTGCATAATCAGCAATGGGTGTCAACTGTTCGGTTCCTTCAATCATAGCACCTAATAGTTTCTCCATAGGTTCAATCAATGAATAGCACATCCACTGAGAAAGCTTATGAAAAGCAACATGTTCATCACCAATGGTAGGACAGCAAAAGACGTCGCCCATCCTGTAGGTTCCACCTTGACACTTTTCATCCTGAACGGTCCACATCTCACCCATTTCCATGATAATAGGCCAAAGGATTTCGATGGGAATCAAGGGGCCCTTTTTTGTCTTAATAGTAGAAGGATGAGATAATAGATAGTCTAAATATGGGTTGCTTTATTAGCTTTTTATTTTATTTTATTATTATTTATATATTTTACCAATCATGTTTCCAGGACGTGGGATACCTCCTTGTTCACCTCCAAAATAATCAGGTCTTTTTGAAAGTAAATCACCAAGATAATGAAGTAAATCCAATCTATCTTCTAAACCAATCAACGTTTCAGAAGTAGTTTCGAATCCATTTAATAAGTCATCCAATGTTAACTTTGACAGTGCTTCAGCTAAGAAAAAAAAAAGAGAGTTTAGCAAAGAAAAGAGAAAAAGAGATTAGCCAAAAATTACCGTCCACTCTATGGGGCTGGTTAGGACTAGATGAGAATGAGCCATTCATAAACATATCTAAAATAGCCACAGCAATACCCTGATTGTTTTTAAGAGCACGGTTGGTAGACGGTTCATGATAGATAAACGTGGTAGCGGGTGTGATATCCAATAGCAAGGCAACCACAAACAAGTCAAGGATACGTCTTGTCTGCTCGATCTTATCAGTGCCGAGGCTTGTCCATGCATTCACGAGGGTCTGGATACGGGGACGGCCCCCAACATCAAAGTGGCGCCAACGAGAGTGCTGGGGGATCTTTTTTACATCGTCAAAGTCTCGCTTGATGAGCGATACCACAAACTGCACGATATCTTGCATCTTGCTTTGGTCAACATCAAAGTGTTGAAGTTTTTTTGACATTTGAACTTTGTAACATCTCTCACGCACTGCACGCAGGCTTGAAAGGTAGTCTTTGTTTTCCATCAAGGATACCATTGTGTTTTTATTTATATTTATATCTAATTAGTAAAAAGAAAATGTGTGTATGTGTGTATTATTATATATATTAAAAAGTAATCAATACTCTTCTATATATATAGATTATATGTTATATTATGATAAATTAGATGAAAGAAAAATTGAAAGCAGAAAGAAGAATAATAAATAGAAATCGCAAGATATATATACCAAAAAAGTAAGGAGTATTGTTTTGTTGTTTATTTATCTCCTTTGTCGAGTTTGATTGTTGATCTTTCTCAAGGAGGGAGGCAGAGAAAAGGTTATTGTGTTCCACAAACGCCATAAGTCCGATGTTGTTGAAATAAAATATTCCCACATTTTTTTTTCTTAAAACAAAACACCTTTTTCTTCTTCCTGCTCTTTTTTTTTCATAAAGTAGTTTGCAATGACAATTAGTAAGATTTCAAAGTTAGCGCCTCAAACATCAGCACTCTTTGTGTGCGATATTCAGGAACGATTCAAGGGACTCATTTGGCAGTATCCTTCAGTTATTTCAGTTGCAGGAAAGATGGTAATAACTAAAAATAGGAAAGATATTGTATCATAGCAGCCCCCTTATTTTTTGATTATTTTAGATTAAAGCTAGCAAATTGTTAGACATGCCAATTGTTGTCACTGAGCAATATCCAAAAGGTACTACAGTATATTATGTATTGTATATTATATAGTACGCGTATGTTCTTATCATTGTATATATAGCGTTTGGAAAAACTGTTTCAGAATTGGATATTTCGGATGCTGCTATTTCACTCGAAAAGACAAAGTTTAGCATGTATTTACCCGAAGTATCAGAAATATTGAAGAAGCACAATACAAAGTCGGTTCTCTTGTTGGGCATTGAGGTAAATAGCAGCAGTATACCATGATGATATGTTGTAATAATTATAGTAATAATATTGTATCTATACATCAGAGTCATGTTTGTGTACTTCAGACAGCACTTGAGCTATTAGAGAATGAATACGACGTCCATGTCATTGCCGACGGTGTTTCATCTCAGAATCATCCAGAAATTGATATTGCCATTTCTGTAAGTGTATAAATAGAGTGCATGATAGATATAATGAATAATGATAATATAAAAATATATATAAAGCGTATGAGACAAGCTGGTGCTGTCATCACCACTTCAGAATCCATACTTTTCCAATTAGTCAAAGATGCCAAGCATGAAAAGTTCAAAGGCGTCAGCAGTCTTGTTAAAGAATATGCTGAAGCTACAAAAGTGAACAAGCTTTTACAAAAACATTCAACTGCTGTTTAATAATAAAAAATATGTTTATTTCTTTCTCTTATTATTATTATTAAGATTCAAAACTCTTTTCCCAGAATCCAGTTGCAGCGACTTCTCCTCTTTTCTTCTTGAATGAGCGTATGGCTGCCTTTAATCCAGGATACAATTGTGCCGTGTTTAATTTCCACCAGGCACGGTTGTATTCCATTTGTCGATCGTATGCTTTATCCAAAAAGTCTTTGTAAAATATCGACATGGCCTCTGCTGTCACTTCTTCCCCTTTGTTTATCACTTTTTATACATTAACCCTCTCTGTTCTTGTTTTCTCTCTAACAAACATCTATTTTCATTTACTTTACAGTTTCTTTCGTATTCTTCCTTGGCTTGGGTAAACATGAGATTGTTGCGATGCCAAAAGTCGTGATTAAAGGCGTCTACTTTTATGCAGGACTCTCTCCATTCTCTTTCCTACATAAACATTTATTTATTTATACACCGTCTTCTAATAATAATAACAAAAATGCTGCTTTACTTGTTCAGTTTCGTTAGGTGGTATATAGTATTTAACAGGTCGAAGGTTTGAAATAGGGTCTGGTGTACCAATCATATCAGCCTCTACTGGCTTTGTCAAGTTTTCGTTCCATTTTGGTATTACTGTTGTTGCTGCTGTTTCTAAATGACACTGTTAATATGATCAAGTCTTTTTTCTTGTATTTTTATCGCCTTCATACTTTTGACAGGGGAGGCTGTTGCCATGCAACGCTTTGTTACATTGGTGGAATGCTAAAAAAGAGAGAAGAGAAGAGAATCACTTTTAGATATTTATAACACACATAATTTGGTTTTAGTTCGTGTCGCTTCTTACTCTTAATATAACACTTGACATATTACAAAACTAATAACAAGAAAGGAATGTGTCTGCGTGTGTGTGTGTGTGTCGGCTCTTTATAAAAAAATGACTTGAAAATCACCTCATTTTTGTTTTCAGTTTCCGCTGCATTCATTAACTTTGTTTACTTTTTGATCAACTTCTGTTCTTTCTTTCTTTCTTTATTATTTAAATGTACATTTTGATACGAGATTATTTTACAAAGATAATAAACAATGACAGACAAGTAGAAAAGGAGCAAAGGGCTATTATTGAGTGTAAAGTAACCATGACCAAGAAAGAATGAGATAGACTCTAATATGACCACTACTTTAGCTGTAAACAAGGACCAAGACTATTTACTAAGTCTGTTACAGCTACTAAACCCATACCTGATGAATCAGGATGAAAATTTACGCTTAGAAGGTACTATAAGCACCACAGCAACTGATATTTATATATAAATTTAACAATGCATCTTTTCATAATAACAACAATAAGCTATTCTACTCTTATCTAATGTGCTACAATTTTGTGATGAGATATCAGAAAAAGCTGGTAACGTGAATATATACAAGACAAATAAAACATTAGGAAATAACAAACAAAATAATAGTTTCAGTGCTGGTTGAATTTTATTGTGCTCGATTACCCGACAATGCAAGCGTTCCCAACTCAGTGATAGGTCTTGATGCACTTGTCAATCGTTTGAATCAACATGATGCAACCGCAGTTTCATCCATGATATTTAGCTATGTGGATATACAGTCGTTTCCTCATGTCACAAGAAGTGTCATATTTCATATATTAGACAAGATACTCGAGCATAATTACCCATTGGATAGTAATATGTTTATTTCTGGTATTATTGCAGCAATTGATAGTGAAAAGGATCCTCGTAATTTGATGGCGGCTTATGATATCATTTTAAAAATCATCAAATCGTTAAATATCAACGATAACCAAATAGAGGTAAGATGAAGAATGGAGGAGAAAAGGGATGTGGATATATACCTATTAATATGTATATAGCCCTTGTTCAATGCTACTTTTTGTTATTTTCCAATCACATTTCGTCCGCCGCCCGATAATCCTTATGGAATCACTTCAAAACATCTTAAATTAAAATTAAGGTAAGTACATATACATTTGCCCGTCTATATGTACTTACATGGATAAAGAGAGTGTATGGCATCAACACCTTTATTTGCTCCTTATGCATTGCCTTTGCTACAAAAGAAATTTGGTTCTACATCAGGAAGTGCAAAAGTATAAATCACTTTGTATATTCGAATGACATTGGTGATCTTACAAAAAATATTTCTATGCCATTTTTTTTTTCAGAAAGATACACTGGAAACAATCACTGCCTGTCTACCTGTTTACGGACCAGATAATCTAGTTTTATATGCATCGAGTTTATTTGATTCAGTCAAAATGGAGATTATTAATGGTGATCCTGATCCTGGTCTTCGTGACCCATGCCTTGATACCATTCATGCGCTCACCACATGCATCAGTCAATACGAGGACTCCAAAAAAGCAATTCAGCTCTTGAAGCCTGTCATCGATGATTGTATTATTCTGTTGGAAGATTTTGATGAGGATAGCACTAAACCTGCTAGTTTGATTTTACGATCACTAGCTTCAGCCTCATGTAGGTTATATTTTATATAAAGAGAGAGAGAGAAAGAGAGAGAAAGAAAGAAAGGTTTTAATATAAAAGATGTAGCTTTCTCTTATTCTTTGGTGGAAAAGGTCATTTTACCCATTTTACTGAGACAGTATCGAGAAACAACAACAGAAATGGAGCAGTATTTGATTATTTGCACTATGGTGGCGTTGATTCAAGCAAGAAAAATAGTTTTTGGCGTTATATCAGATGATAGCAAGGGAGAGGAGGAGGGAAATGGTAGGAAAAAGGGTCTATAGAGAGAGATGTTTGGCTCACTTTTATCTTCTTAGTCAAACTAAATCTCGATTCCATTATGTCAAGTTATAAGGAACGTCTTTTAGACATATTTAATTCCGCCATTAAAGCGTCAAGCCAATATCCTCAGTTACGTTTGATGGGTATTTTAGGATTAGGTTTACTTTGTGTATTAAAAAACTATATGACGGATAATGAGGTAATAAATGAGAGAGAGAAAGAGAGAGCATGTATATATAACCAATTTATTAGCGCCGTTTAGCGATTTGTACACTGGGAGATGTCTTAGAGCGCGAAGAAGAAGAAAAGATCCGCATGCCTACATTGCTAGCCCTCTCAGATATTTCCATTTCACATCAACACTTAATCATAGAATACACGATACCTTTATTATACCATCTGCTACCCGATAAAATAGAAAACGAAGAGATACCTTACAAATTGACCTTAGAAGCGTTCGAAAGATTGTCAATTTCACCACCTATCTTTTTTGCTGCCCAAGAGAAACTACTGGAAAAATTTGAAACTACTCTAAAACGTAAGATAAAGAAAGGAGAGAGAGAGGAGGAGAAGAGCTAAATAATGTGGATGTGTCATTAGATCATGACAAGTTATATAGTCGATCAGTGATTTCAACATTGTTACGTATCATTCAAACAAAAGATGTGCAAAAACACAGCGATATCAAACAATACATTAAGTCGATTGGTTTCCGATTGGTCAAGTTGGTTATAGTTGAAGATTTATTGCCATCTAAAGACGATAGTTTTATATTATCAGATGAGATTTTAAACATCATTTGTCGTATCCTTCTTAATATTTTTAAAAACCTGGAAGCAAGGTAAGAAATCATTTCTATTTGAGTATTTCACTATTAAAGCATCATCATAACTTACACTGCATACGTATATAGCGAACAAAAAGAGGTCTTATCGACCGTTTATCAATTATTCAAGCATGGGGATGTATCCATACTTGATATTTCCACAACAACAAGGTTCTGCCCATTAGTAGCACCAAATAACCAACAAGCATCTACACTATTATTTAGTGTTTTTATATCCACTCTACAAAAGACGGTCAAAGTGAATGAAGAGGAACAAGTGTTTTTAAATGATATGATAGAACAGGCCTTGCGTTCCACTGATCCTTTGCAAATTACATCCTTTTGTAGATGTGTTGCCTCTGTTATAAATAAATGGAAAGATGGTAGGATGATAATGAATATATAGTCGAATTGTATCTGGCAAAAAAAAAAAGCTAAACCGAACCATTTATTTTAGATATTGCATTGATAGGCTATGTAGAAAATGTCAAGACAAAGTTAGACAATCAAATAATAGAATTAAAGTCACATCAAGCACTAGCAGTCTACTTATGGGTAAAAGGAAAAACAAAAGTATACAAAGAAGTGGGACTTTTTGTATTCATTTATATGCATATAGATTACCAAAGCCTTAATCATACGATCTCATAAAAATAGCCAAGAGATGATAGACACGGTGATATCATTAATCGATCATCCTAACCTTGGTAAAGAAGCCGCCATTGGTTTTGATATCTTGATTGGAGATGATGCATTGGGGCTAAGTAAAGACTGCTTTGCTGCTGTTTCGGTAAAGTGAAAACAAATCATGATAATGATTAAATATACTAAAATAGAATACTTTTTCTTTAGATTTTATATAATCAAAAATTTATGTCTTATTCGCTTCCGAAATTATTGAATAAATTCAACAACAATAAAGGTAAGAAAGATAGCTACACAAGGATAGAAGGATCGAAAGTTAAGACTACTGTATATTAGACAACAAAACAAACTATCTCATCGCCATTGCATATTTATTAAAAAATGAACCAAAATCGATCTTAATCAATGAGCTACCACCGGTAAAGGAAGAATAACAAATCCAAAAGGACTCAAACTGAATGAAAATCTATATCTTTTTTGTAGTTGGTACCATTATTAATCGAGTCTATAGCATTACCAGAGATTGTTGTCAAACTCTCCACTCTTGATCTCTTTGAATTCGCTCTTTATGAAGGCATCATGTTGCCCACCTATCTTGTCACTCTGCTCCCCACATTGACCACGCTGACAAAAGAAAATAACATGAAGGTGCGTATCGCCGCATTAAAGTGTCTTACATTGGTTCCTTCTCGTTTCCCAAAGGACACTATTATTTCACTTCAGAAGGATACCATCAAACAATTATCGGTGGTACGTGATGATAAAAAGAGATTGGTGAGAAAGCAGGCGGTAGAGTGCTTAGAGAGCTGGTACTCGGTGAATTAGAGAGAGAAACTTATGGATTCGTTTTTATCTTCAAACCCCTTAATTCAAAATAAATAACGTTGAACCCTATTGGATCAATATGTAGTAGATGACATTTTTTCTTTAATAAAAAAAAAAAGAAAAAAAATCTTAAAAAAAGAGACGATTTCTAAATCAGGGAACCGTCATCAAAATAATATGTTGATAGCAAAGGAATTTTTATTTTAAATGTTGATGCAATAATGATAATAGGCGATACGACCACTTCACAATGACACTCTCACATTCCTTTGGTATATCCGTCGAACAATAACCCAGTCCAACAATGGGCTTTCGCAATTTAAGTACCTCTTTCAGGAAATCATCATGTAGAATGTCCTCATTCACCAACCACACGATATCGTCTCCTTCGGTGCACAGATAACGAAGTCCCAGGAGGGACCTGAGCACCTTGAGGTACTCGTCCATCTTTTCTTTATCTTCGGTTTGTGTCACCTTGTACTGATCCATATGCCATTCGGAAACAAAGGGGTGATTGAGTTGGAACTGAAAGAGGCCAAAGAGCGCATTGAAAAATGGAACACTACCCAAATCCTCTTGCTTCTCTTCATAAAATGCCTTGAACAAAGAAACACGTTGTTTGGTGGTGATATCGAAACATAACGAGGGTTTCTGCTCCAACTGACTGTAGAGGTGCGTTTGGAGCTGCTTTTGAGTGCGTGCATGCCAGTCACTTCTCCTGTTGCGTTTGATCTCTTGCATCTTGTTCCACTCGTCCAGGCTGATCGTGGTATTCGACTTTTTTTTGCGGTAAAACTGAATCGCAGTCAATGGCAGCTTGTACTTTTGTTTATCTTGGTTTGTGAACGTCCAAGTTGTTTGGAATCGGTTATCATCAAGTGGGGTTGTTTTGGCGTTGGATTCGAGAAAAAAAATAAACTGACTAGAGGTTTCATCACCATCAAATGATTGAATACAGTATGTGTTCCATGCGTCAAAATTGACCATTTTTCTTTAAAGAAGAAGGAATATGTTGAAACAAAAAAAAAAATTAAAAAAAAAAGTAAAGATTGGAAGGAAGAAAAGATGTATATATATATATATAGTTTTTTATTACTTAATAAAACTAAATGATGATTAACATGTGATATTCAATGATATTAAATAGAGTAAAATAGTAAAATAAAAAACAAAGTCATTATTTAAAAAAAAAAAAAGAACTAAGAACGTTTTATCTTTTGTTTGACTTTGCTTAATTGTGAATCCACTTGATCCAACATACTTTCGAGTTCCTCTCTACGTTTACGTGATTGTGGTCCACCCCCTGTAAGAGGGATCTTTGAATAAGAGGATTGTAACTATAAAGGGAGAGAAGTTAACACTGGGATTATCCCCTTTCGCCCCTTTTTCTTTTTTTACCTTTTCTTTTTCTTTAGTTAATTTTAAAAGTTGATCATCCAAATTAACGGTTTCCAGATTTGTTTCTTTGCGTTTTAAACGACTTGTAGCAATTCTACTATTAAAAGTGCTACTGGTTGCACTAGTAGTGGCACTATTGTTTGTGGTACGAGGAGGTACGTGCATTGTATTACTAAATCAAAAGAACAATAAGTCTTTTTTTTATTTTTGCCTTATTTTATCTCTTTTACTTTACCATTGTTTTTCGATCTTATTCATCTCTTCTACATGTGTCTTTTGAAGTTGATCGAGAGTGAATTTTAATGATGTTGTCTGTTCCTGTGACTTGCTCAATTCCGCCTTTTTTTTTAAAAAAAAAGTGAGCTTAGCACTACAATTGCGACAACAGAATGATGATATATTACTTTTAAGTTACGAATTAATTTATTTTTCATTTCCATTTCCTTTAAAAACTGTTCTTTTTCCTTTTCCATTTCTTCTTGATAGTTCTAATATCGTTTTATGTTAGTAAAGAAGAAAGATGTCTATACACATACGTAATAACAACCTTTAATTCTAATTTTACTTGATCAACTGCAAAAGCCTTGTCTCTTGCATCATCTGCAACTGTCTTGATTTTTTCTAATAAAAGGTCCATGTCCTGTAACTGACTTTGATTTTTTATCTACCATTTTTTTGTTGTTGTTGTTTATTTAGGTTATTTTATTTCATTATAATGGTAGATTAAAGAATAGCAAAAATACCTTTTCTTGTTCTAATTGTGATAGGATCTCATTCTTTTCTTCATGTAATTCGTCTATAGTTATACTTAAATAGTCCAGGTCTTTTGTAATTGCTAACAATAATAAAAAAGTAATTAATCAAAATAGCAAAAAAGTAGAGTGACCTTGGTTGTATCTATAAAAAAATACCTTGTTTTTGTCTTTGTAATACATCCACTGTGGCTCTCTCTTGATCCAACTCCGTTTGTAATGCCTCGAGCAAATCTTGATTAGCTGTATTCTCAACTTGCTCTTCTTCTTGAGATTCTTCTAGTCCTTCTTCTTTTGGTTCTTTTTCTTCGGGGGTACTGTCATCCTCTTTATTGTTCTTTTGTTCTTTCTGTTCTTCTTCTTCGTCTTCTTGCTTATTTATCATTATAAAATCTATCTTTTTGTATATTACTTAAACAAGTAAATATGTATGTATTATTGTTTTACCATGCATTTCTGCTGTACTTTCTGTGCTAGTTGGGGTATTCACTCCTACAGATATGTCAACTGATGATAAAGAGTGTTCTATTGGTTTAGACACTACGTGTTTTATAGTAAAGGTACTCTTCGACTTTACTGGCCCTCTTTATTATCGATAATAAACAGTGTTGTCAATAAGTGAGATATAAATATAAAATTAAGGAGATAGATAAAAGAAAGTACCTTTGTTTATCATTATTATTACCTATTTTAAAATAAAATATATTAGTAAAAAACGAATAATGGAAACATATATAGAGAGCAATTTTACTTGATTGTATGTGCGATTTGATAGATGATGCCTTCTTCTTATTATGAAATAAGAATTTCTTCCAGAACTTATTTTCTTTTGTAACAAAGTGAGACATCATCAAATTAAAGAAGGACAAAAGGAAGAAGAAGAAGAAAAGGGAATAAAAAAAAGGGAAAAAAAGGATATTCAAGGATGTATTTAAAGGAGAGTGATCCATGATGATATATTTCATGCTTTTGATCAGATTTCAACTCCAGATATCAAAAAAAAGCCCCGTGACGTGATAACACACACATATAATTTGTTTCTTTTGATAGATTTCTTTGCTTGTTCTACTTTTTTGTTTCTTTTTTGTTTTTTTATTGTTGTTAAAATAAATTATTCTTGAAATGGGAGTAAGAACAGCAAAAGAATTAGAAGGTTTGCTATTTTATATAAGAAAAAAAAAACAGAAAGAGTGAATCTAACGTGTTTTAAATTAGGGGACACGACTCGTGCCGTTCAGATTCTTGAATTATTTACAGGTTTATTGTGATATTTTAAATGATAATTGGACTAAATACTAACTATAAAAAAGATCCGAAGAAAGGAAGAGATGTTAAAACCCTTATTCCTCCTTCGGTATTGAGGGAAGCACATGGTATTTGTATAATTCGATTATATCGTATTGGCTTTGTGCTATCGGCAAAGAGTGGTAGCGGTGTTATAATTGCAAGGTAAAGTGTATATCTTCTTTCCCTTCTTTTTTACTAAGCAAACTCAACAATTTAATAGAATGCCAGATGGAAGTACGTTTATAATATTTTTTTTACTATCATTTATTATAACAATTTTAATAAGGTTGGTCTGCTCCATCCGGTGTTTCCATGTCTTCGGTTGTAAGTTTTCTTTCAAAAAAAATTTTTTTTGGGGTCACTCTTATTCATGCAAGAGTAAATTGATAGGGTTTCGGCCATCAGGCAGGCGGTGAAGTAATTGATTCCATTATTGTAATGAATTACAGAGCTGCTGTCAAGGCATTCTTTGATGGAGGTCAATTGCAACTGGGTGTGGGTGCATCCTTATCTGCTGGTCCATATGGTAGAGCAGCAGATGTATCTGCTTCCGCTTCATCCGGTAGTCACATTTCTGCTACGTATGCTTACAGGTAAGTATCCCTTTATTTCTATTTTTTTTTCGTTTGCTTATTATCCTCTTTTAGTCAATCTAAAGGTTTATATATGGGTAAATCTATATACATAAAATGATTTTTTGTTTGACAACGGAGATATAAATGTTCTGTTCCATATGTGTAGGCTATTCCTTTGAAGGATCCAAGATCTCTGAGCGTGAAAATACAAACAAAGCGTTTTATGGAAGACCTATTACAGCACGTGAGATTCTAACCGGTGCTGTACCTCCACCTAATATAGCCGGAAGACTGTATCAGATCTTGGACCAACTTGGAGCCGGGGCAAGACCAGGTCTACCTTTTGCTCCCAAAAAAGCCGTGAATGATTTACAACAACAGCAGCAAATTCCGGTACCTCCGCCACCTCAACAACAGCAGAATCGACCAGCAAAATCCCAAGAGTTTGACGAAGCCCCGCCTCCTTATCAAGAGTTGCCTCATTCATCAGATGTCGATGTTCCAGCCGCAGCTCCTCCTGTGAATACAGCAAATTATCCACCACCTCCGCCTCAGACAGGGGATGTTGCTGCTGCTAACACCTATCCAAATGAAAAAGCGTCATATAAGCCTGATGAATCTATTCAGTCTGGTGAAAGCTCAAGCTCTAACCCAACCCAGCGCAACATTTCAGCATCAGAGGCAGGACCTATATCAGAGACACCAGCAGCAGAAGCAGCGCCACCGCCTCCACCGCCTCCTCCACCTCCTCTAACAGCTGCTCCGACTGTTACAGAAACGGCTCCTCCTCCTCCTCCGCCTGCTCCGCTTGCTCCAGTAGAGCCAGTGCAACCGAAATCAATGTCATCAGAGCCAGTACAAGATCCAATGAACTCAAAGCCATTACCATCATTTGAACCAGTAGCTGAGCCAAATGTTGAGTCCAAGGTTGGCCCAGCTGAGGTGCCAGTACCATCATCAGCAGCACCAGTAGCTGACGAGCCTCAAGAATCAGGATCCGTGGCACGCATAGTCGCAGCGATGCAAGCTGCACAATTAGCAAAACACGAAGCGCCCTCAGCTGGTGATTATCCAACAGATGTGAAACCTGAAGGTGACAACAACACGTCGATTGTTGTGGCTAAATATAATTATGTAGCCACCCAACCAAGCGATCTTTCTTTCCACGAAGGTGATCATATCACCGTCACTACAAGATTAGATGACCGCCAATGTTGGTGGGAAGGCGAAATTAATGGTCAAAAGGGATTTTTCCCTGCTAATTATACAGACGATCTTTAATTGAGGTGGATGTTATTTCTTTTTCTTTTTTATGCATAGTTATTCATACATAATAATAAAACCTGTAATAAGAGCTTTGGTTCTTTAAAAACAACAGTAAGCTGAGATGTCAACTAGTATAAATTTCTCGGTAAAATGAAACGGTTCCCTCTTCTTTCAATATGATCTGAAACAAAGTGAAAGATTTGGTTCTTAATAAGCTTTATAGTTTCATATGAATTAAACCTTTGTTCATACACTTTGTGATAATTAAATCCCAGCAATTTATTTATACTTTAATGCAGAAACAACAGTGATCATGGCATGTCATAAGTACACTCTTTTGCATGAATAAGATCTACCAAGGTCTGATTGACAGGAGTAGATATGTTTAAAGCTTTACCACGTTTACATACATAACCATTCAAGTAATCAATTTCTGTCAAATTGTTTGCCTTCAAATCCTGTAAGGTAGAGCATGTGTTTTCACCCGCAATGTTCAAAATCTGCAAGACATAACCAAGGAACTTTTCAGCGCTTTCATCTTGTGGTAAATCATCCTTCAGCACTGCATAGGCTTCATCACAGACGTTCTTCATCAGACGCATTGCTGCAGGGTTATCATTGTAACTAAGGCCCTTGTTTTTAAAGTTGAGTACAGTGGCGATAGAATTGATGCCCATGTTCATCACCAACTTGTGGATCATCTTGATCTTGATTTGATCCCATGGCATGGTAACACAGTTCAATTCAGGAATACCTGTAAGCATATCTGCAAAAGCATTCGGCTGACCATCACCACTCTTCGAGGAGGAGGAAGTTGGGAATTCGCCAATCATCAGTGAGCTTTTCTCCTGATATCCCGAATGATGAATGATTTCATAAGGCGCCACTCGCTCAACTGCATGGCGATTAACACCAATGAAGATTCTGGGTGATACGGAAGGGGATGGCCATAGCTTTTCCATGAGTTCGTCAGAAACGCCCATTCCGTTCTGGAGTAGCAATACGGTACTGCTAGGTGTCAGTCGAGAGACCAATGGGGCAAGTGCTTGGACGGTATAATGTGACTTTGTTGATACCACCAAGGTATCAATAGTATCCTGAACGCTAGTGAGGGCAGTGACGGCATCAAATCCTTCCACAGGTATATTCTTGTCTTTTGTGCGGTAGGTAATCGTGCATTGTCTCTTTTTGAAATCCTCTAAATGTTCTTCGGAGCGAAGCATGAGGGTGACTTTGTTGTTGTGCATTTTCAACATGGAGCCAATGTGGCAACCAATGGCTCCTGTTCCAAGAATATGTACACGCATTTTTGGCTACTGTATCGACTTTACCCTTAATATTAAAAACAAAAAAGAGTAGATTTTATAATCGCGGTGGATTTTTAAAGTGGAGCACAAAACGAGGGCGGAGGGAAAAAGATTCACCCGCTTCACGTTTGCTTTTCTGTAACCATTGCGTTCTCCGTATTCCAATACAT
>VCJC01003444.1:22425-32442 GCA_024140195.1 Backusella luteola | reverse complement strand
AAAAAAAAAAAAAAAAAAAAAAAAACCTATATATTCTTCCCCAATTGATGTTTGTAATAAAGCAAAGCATCATCATCACGCAATAATTCCAATCAACTAATACATCTATTGAAAACAAATAAAACACATTATATATGAAATAGAATATATATACATTATTTATTTTTATCCACGACAATAACTATGGTTAAATGTCTGTTCATGCAACTCCCATTTCCCTCTTCGACTATTTGAATGTAATTTATCCTTATGCAAAAAGATATCTATACCCCCTAGTTTAAAGAGTGAGTTGGGGTCACTCGGCGTTCCGTCCAGTACGACCTCTGCATAGATAGTATAGCTCCTGCTATCATTGACAACACATCGCATCCAACCTGAAATCACACTTGCAGCCTTGACCGCCAACGGTTCACTAAATAGGAATCTTGTTTGATACCAGTGTGTTGTATCAGACTGTGGCCCTGTCGAGAGCTGTATTGTATTTTCCTCGGTGCCGCATGGGTCAAACACCACATCAAACCATCCTGCAATGCCATTCATCATACCTGTACGTGTTGATATCCAACTAAATGGGATGGTGATATCGAGAAGTGATGCATTTGAAATGGTGGTAAAGTCAATTGGATATCCGTTGCTCGGATCGAATGTTGCCAATATACTTTTATGGTTAAAGTGTCCAACAACAGGCATACCTATGCCCATGTATAAATAAGGGTGTATTACATTATATCAATAAGTACGTTACCAAACAATTCATCTCTTGCATCGCTATAAAGAGCCGATAAATCAATATCATAGAATGAATTCTGTTCCCTTCATAATAACATGTTGCACAAAAAGGAATAAGTTTATCGTTATTATTACGAGGTTGGGCGTCTTATTATTACCAGAATCGTGCACTGGAAATGGTTTCTCTCCATAACGCTGTATCTGTAAACGGAGCCAAATGAATCACACCCATAGAAGGAAAAAGCGTACCACCTGGTTTTAAATAATGGTCTCTTGCATAAATATAACTTTCCAGCTAAATACACATTTCTATACATATTAAGATACGAAATAAGAGTAATAAAACCAACCCCCTTTTTTCTAAGATGCATACCATTCTCTCATGAAATAAAAGTACACCTATCGGTTCTGATATAATTGTATCGACTTTTGGTATCGTTTCATCACAATCTTCTACTTTGGCTATTTTGGGGTATAAGGATTATTATATCAAATAGAATCCACCTCGTTACCTTGAATGATTGTAATTTTATCTTTTAAAAAATCATTTCGACCATTCCGACCAGCCGTATCCACCAATTTCTTCATTTTTGTTGCCACCTTGGATGCCTCGACTGCATACACCTGTGATGCACCTGCTTGTGCTGCAAAAAATGATAAAATACCTGACCCCGCACCCACATCCAACACTTTCTTGTCCTTGAAATGAGATGGTCCATTTAATAGAATGGCCGATCGATAAGTGGCTGTTCGAACATCATCTTGTAGTATATTTTGCTTTAAAATAAAGGGTTAGAATAATGATTTTGTTTAAGGGGATTATCTTACTTGATGCTGAAGATGAGAATAATAATTAAAATAATGAGGATCTTTATCTTCAACTGTGGGAAGGCTTGCAGTCATGAGTAATTTTTATAAAAGAGAGAAAGAAAGATAAAAAAAATGTTCTGGGATGGAAATAGATTTGAGCTTGACAACAACACGTGTGCACCCGCTTTTTAGAAATAATCATGCAAGTTGAACTTTAAAATGCAACTTTGAACAAACAAAAGAAAACGCTGTTAAATCTCGCTTTTATTATTAGTTTATGGCTTTACCATTCAGAGGATATATTTTTCTAAGAAAAAAGAGTGAAACATAACAATGGGAAACAAAATAGATTACAATATTGAAAGCATAAACAATATGCCAATAAATGGGACATTAGGTCATGCGGATTTGTTAGTTGGCCAGCATTTGAAAAAATGTCCCACGCATCTTTTTCAAAAAACTTCCTTTATTAACTTAAATTGATATCACTATTAAAACACAAATACATACTTATCTTGTGATGGAGTTATTTTCAACTATCACAAGATATTTGCATTTCGAGTACAAACGTAACAGTTTTCTGTCGGCCCTTTTAAGTTCAATAAAATGTTTATGCTGAGTCAGTTCAGGATTGCCAGGAATAGATATTACCTTTCCCCATTGAAAATCATTTGTTGTTATCATAATCGCTGAGTTGTTAATGGATGATGGCCATTTTAGTCATCTTTTGATTGTATAGCGTGCGTTTTATATACTATGAAGCCAACCATTCTACATTTCTCCAAGTAATTGTAATTATAAACATCAGCCCAAACTCAGCAAGTTTACGGTTTGGACGAAATCATTTCGATTAGGTGCCTTGGACTTCTCAATGGGGGTGTTTCCATGACACCAATAAAATGAAACGAAATATTCCATTTTAGGTAGCATCCAAAGATCGCCTTTAGAGCCACAAAAACTATGATACACATGAAAATTAATCAAGGGCGAGTCCCAAGAGGTCAATTAGCCCGAAAATGATTTAATGAAAGTGTGAAGAACCTTCAAAACTATTCGAAATAATTTATTTATTGACGATGTTGAAATAAAACTGAGTCTCATAGCTGACCAAAGCCATAAATTGTCACTAATGATCTTATTGATTAAGGACGTGGTTTTTGTGCCAGGCTTGCATGTAACACAAAAACACATTCTATTAAACCTCCCCTTTTAAGAACAACCTCTTGTAAACCAACAAATATCTTTCTGGTTAATGTATATTATTTCTTTTATTAAATTCAATAGCTAATAAAAAACCAACTGTTTATTTATTGGTATCTGCAAAGGGTGACCTTCTGGCAGAAGGCACCAATATTATGTGATGTTACTACTAAATTCAAGGGTTAGTAATAATAAAAGCCAACCGTTTACTCATTAGTACCTGCAAAGTGCGACCTTCTAGCAGAAGGCACCAAAATGATGTCACAAATATTACACATGCAGCCGAGGTTAACAGCCATATATCCAGACAGTCATATTAACTTGAGATGTTGGCACTAGTTTCGTCGCTGAACATGGTATAGGGAACCAAGTGGTACTTGCTAACATTTAACTCAACAGCCTTCTTTCTCGTTTGTTTAACACCGTCGAAAAATACCTGATGACCTGCCAATACTGCTTTGACTGTTTATTTACGGTTACCACTGGCACCATCCTTTAACACCTTCAGGTCATCTACGAATTGTTTCAGGTAATATTTAATTTCCGAATACCAGGGCTCGTCGCGTACAGAACCAGTCCATTCGATAAGGTTGCGCTTATATTTGGGGATATTCTAAATTGTGGCATATACACCGCCAATTGAATGGTTCATATTCTCCCAGGACTATGAAAGGAACAGATACAGTTAATATTTATTTATAATGAAGTATGCTTATTTTACACAACACAATGTTAATAGATGTACACTTCTTGATTATTATTGGCTTGGTATCTATCAAAATGGTTCATCTTCGTTTGAGAAAACATAGTGTGGTACAACATTCATGCAAATGGCTTGAGTCTGAAAGCCTTATTTATTTCCTGAATAAAGTTTTAATTTCCATCAAGCAGTATTATGATTTAATTACTCGCTTTGAACATGTTATGTATTTGTTTTCACTATAAATAATATAATAGGTTGGAGTGTTGTCAATTAATTACTTACTTGAGCTCTATATAAACATAATACTGGATCTTTTATTGATTGAAAATGAGCACGTTTTTTATAATATTATGATATTGCCATACACAAAAAAGTGATTGTGTCTAATAGGGGGAACGATAGTTTGACTGTTATATTCATTTATCAGAAGAAATAGCGTGTAACTGATTATTTCTCACGGTAAACAAGAACAAAGGGAAAATTGATTTTATTTCTTTCTTTCTCTTTCTCTGTCTTTAACTATATCAGTAATATACATACTTCTTTACTTTCAAACAAGATAGACACAGCTACCTCAAACTATGGTAAGATAGGCCTTTGGAAGTATATAATAATGGTGATGCTTACTTTTATTCTTATTATTATCAATAGCAAACCATCTCTCATAAAGCCGTTTTCATTGTTGTCACAAATAAAAGAATTGGACCATGAACTATTGTAGTTACATTCATATTGGCTTTCTTGGGACTGTAAGATTGAAATGCTTACAATAAAAGGTTTACTGTGCATCTAACGTCCAAATTGATGATAGTTTTATCCACAGTTTTGGTTCTTTACAAAAAGGTAAGACTAATATCAAATTCATGTTGGATCATTTATTTTCTGAATAAATCCACTCTAATTTAATTTGTAGTGAAAAGTGCAGTGTATCTAATGATATCCTTAAACAAAGAAATAAACTTTTGATTGATAAATGTCTTTATTTAACGATTGAAGAAAAAAGACGGCAGGATGAGCAAGCAGCTCGGCGCAACGGTCAAAAACAAACACTTCAACAGTAGCTTTAATAACAAAAAGCGCAAGCGATTCAACAGCAGAGACGATCTGCAGTTTTAGTACTCCACCACCATGAGCGATGGCAGTTGCAACAGTAGTAGCGTCAACAACCACAGTCATCGTATCTTCAACAGTTACATGAGCAGCAATTGCTTCAACAGCAAAACTAACAAGAACAGTTACAGAGTCAGCTGCTTCAACAGCAACTACCACAGGCGCTTCAACAGTAGCAACAACAATGGCAGGAACTTGAACAGTTCCAGCTGCTTCAACAGCAGCAACGCATTCGCCAGGAACACAACGAGCTGATTGAGTTGCAGCGCAAACAAGTTGCCCAGAGAATGAATCAGTGGTACCAGCGGCGTCATGTCGATGTGAATCGTTTCGTCCGCGCAAGACAATACGGCCTCTTAGATAGACCAGATAGCCGAAGGCTGGCACGAAATATTCGTGATATTTACGAGCAGATGCCACTAGTGGATGGTAATGATGAGAGTGGCTTGCAAAGAGGGGTAAGTGAATTAAAATAGAAAAAAACCAAATTCTATATGCGTACTTTAGTAGTAATGAGAATGGAGTGATAATAAAGGCCGGAATTTGCTCTATATTTATGAAATGGCTTGGGTTTACTACATATTTTTCTTTCTTTCTTTCTTTTTTTACTAGTGAACAGCTGAAACAATTATATATAACACTATGGAAAAGATGAAAAAGCACAACATTAGTATCACTATCATTGTTTATTGCATTCAGTTCCATTTTATTTTATTTTTTATGTATTACATTGTCATTTGTATCATCATAATAGTTGAATAAAGAAGTCAAAACCAGTACTATACAAATGACAGTTTCAACCACGTGACGATTTACTTGGAGAATATTTTTTTTTCCATGTCTTGTGTCTCGTTTTGTTGGTCTCTTTTCGTGCATAAAAACAATAAAAACACTTCATGAATGAATCTCAAACTTTACCTGAATATCAACAACGTGTATTAGACCAAATAGAACTAGACAAATATAAGCATATCTTAGTTGATAAAGATGAATGGCACATTATGACGGATAGGTTTATATTATATACATTGTAGAAATGACAGAGACCAAATAAGATCTAAAAAATAGCCCTTTGATTTCAGTGCTGCCATTCGTCAACATTTACCTACATCGAATCATGTCCAATTACAAACCGCCACAGAAACCATAGAAATGGGCACGTTTAGCTCGGTATTCTGTCAGACGCCAAAAGTGTCATATATCCTCAACACGGGCGGATCTATTTGGGGACTTGATTTCTGTCCCAAACGACCCTCGAACGACACACAGCCTGAAATACAATACCTTGCTATAGGAGGATACAATACAACAACAGAGAGTCATACAAAACCACAGGTTGTGGGTGAGTATAAAAATGCTATCCAGATATGGCGTTGTGATATGTTCTTTCCAGGTAATCGTCCGTTGTTGGATTTATGTCTACTGCATGATTATGGGGTAGTGATGGATTTAAAATGGTGTCCACTTGGTTCGTATGAAGAGGTAAAACAAGGACTATGATGATAAGCAGGACAAGTTTCTTATCGGCGTGGTATAGAATGCAGGAAGTGTTGGTTGGTCAAAATTGGGCATTCTTTCTGTTTTATTTGGTGATGGTGCTGCAAGAATATTTGTCGTACCCCATCCAAATGGCCTACGGAATAATGGAGTGGGGGAAGAGGCATTTGAAACTCTATGTTGTAAGTGTTTTATGTCGTCTTGATGGAGAGAAATGTGTATGTATTAACAATTATAGGGAATCCACTTAATTAGTGCGAATACACAAACCACGTTTAACATTTAAATTAGCAAGGTCGTTTATATCATGCCAGGATTGGAGTGGATATTTAAGGCTGGCATGTGGGGGACGTGATGGAAGCATTACAATATGGGATATTGAAAAGTCCTTTGAGCAGCAAAAGCCCATCATTCACGTCAAGATACATGACAATATTGGTGTTTCAACTGTAAACTCGATTAGTTGGCATTCAATACTGGATAGTTCAGTGTTTATATCTACCAATGACCAAAGCTCCATGAATATACATAATCTAAAAGATCCTTATATATCCAATAATGTTTCTAGAATAGGCCGTGTGTATCAAAGGGGAGATAGAAAGTAGTGCATATTATTCACACCGTTTTATTAGATCCTTACTCTGTTGTATGTTGGCCAGGCCATCGTCAAGGTTACATGTGGACTACCGCCGCATCAGTGTCACGTTCGATTAATTGCATTGGTGATCGATTAAATAAGGTCATGACTGATCACACCGGGCATTTATGGTCGATGGCTACATGCCCCTATCACGAATGGGTAGCGACGAGTGGATCGGAAGGATGTGTCTATTCAAAAAACTATAGTAAAATTAGCAAAAAGGTATCTTGGTTGAACCAAAAGGGAAAAACACAACTTTTAAATCTTTCAATATTAGAACTTTCAAAATAATATTTATCAGCTTACTTATGATCAAAGTACCGAGATATTTAGATACTTTGAACATGGTTTAATTGAGGTAAATTATCATTTCTATCGATGTTGCATTATTTTTCAAGTAGTAATGCTTTTTAAAATGTTAGATCAAATACAGAGATCACAATTATCATGCAGTGTTACGGGATCAAATTTGTTCGATCCATAAAGTTGTTTGGAACCCAAATGCCCCTGCTGCTGGGTGGATTGCATCAGGTGGGAAAGGTGGGCTTTGTAGAATAGAGTTTGCTGCGTGGTAAAGAAAAAATAGATATAATAAAACGCACTGTTATTATTTGATTCAAGTAGAAAAATAATTTTTTATTATCATTGCTTCATTTAAGCGACGATGTCCTTGCAGGTATTCATTACCAGTATGCCAGTCCGCCCTGGTGAGATCGCTGGAGACGGCCGTCCTGAGCCTCAGCCCAGGCTTCTCCTAGGATGGACAGCAACCCTCTAAATCATTTTAAATCACAAATGGATTGACTTTCATTGAGATGATGAAACTCATGAAAAAAAGCAAGACACATAAGCCAATGTATAAAAAAGAAGAAAGATATTATTATTAAAGAAAATCGCTATTTTCGCTTAAAAGCTGTATTTTCACATCGCCGAATACACAAGTGGGAATTATAAACAGAGACGAAAAATAGAGAATACAGGAATATAAGGTATAATAAGCGTTTGCCAATTTGAACCATAAGCGAAGGTCCAAAAAAAATCCCCGGAGCTTGCGGAGGGCGTCAATTTTTTTTTACCATAGCTGGAGGTTCAAACGCTGCGCTGTTGGTAAACACTTGCACCTGCAGCTGGCGTTCGGGCACAGGTTTTGCTGAATCACAATTTGCATAGGTTTTTCTAAGTCACAAATTTCCTTTTATATCGTAACTCTTGAAAATTGCCAAATTTGAATTTTTGTACGACACGATATCTTTTTAAATAAATAGGGGTTTCAGCAATGCCAGAAAGGATATGAAGGAAATAAAAATCAATATCGAGGTGATTGACCAAGGGTTTCTTTACTTGAGTTGGTCATGAGTGACATATAATTTGATATTGGGACGAGGCCATCGAGTGTTTCTTGAAGAGTGGTAGCGGTGTCAGCATTTGGTAGATCCTGGGCACAGATTGACCAGAAACAATGGCTTACCGCAGCAAGGAGATCCAGATTTTTGTGAGTTGCAAAAGTGTGCAAATTAGATAATGAAGAAGCGAACACCATGGGAAAAATATTTTTTGTCCTAGAGATATTTTAGTGACTTGTCCTAGAAGGTTGTAGTGCTAGTCCTTGAAAAAACATTTTTTGTCCTAGAAGGTTACAGTGATAGTCCTTGAAGAAGAAATGTTTTTTGTCCTTGAGTTTTGTCCCATTTTTAGAACAAAACAATTCTTTTCCCATAGTGGAAGTCCAGCGAGGCAATTTCCATCATGGTGTAAAGACGATCGTGGCGTTTAGATACAATAAAAAGGAGATAGAATATCCATTTATCATGAAGGGCAGGCGTGGCAATTTCGTTAACCTAGATTAATAAAAGGAAATATGATTTAGCAAAAAATTAATCCATCGAACAAAAAGAACTGGCTTACAAGTTTGCTAATCCTTCAATGTCATTGTCAATCGTGCTTTTCATTGTTGCAGCCAAGTTCAACAGATCACGCTTGTCCCCACGCACTCTTATGGCCTTGCTATCTACAGCGTTGATATGGGGAACACAGTTTCAGCTGTATATTATGTTCATTATCATCGGGCTGGTTTACAGTCTGTTCTTATGTGCTCTTTGTAAGTCGTACGTCTTTTCTTGGTGCGATTCTCTTGGTTATTTCTTTTTCTATCAGTATTATGAAACTGGTTCAATTCATTAACTTTTAATTGTTCTTGCAAGCTTTTAGCATGTTTTGGCCTTGTGTGAAGCATAGTCCTTTAGCCAAGACTTGAAAGCCTCCTCATTTGGCAGATTGAAGCTGACGACAGGGTTACTATAATCGGATCTTTCTAGTTTAATAAGCTCAGTAGGAACTGCTTCAGTCCTAATAGATGTTTATTGAGATAAGAGTATATTTTGGGAGGGGATTTTTTTTTCGGGGTTGCTTTGATCAATTGAATATTAGATTTGTCGTTCTCTGCACTTAAGCGGGGTCCGGATTGAGATGAAAAAGCCCAAATTTTCCCTATTTGTGATTCAAGGGCAAAATATTCTGTCTCTAAAACCTGATCATTTACACTTTTATCAAGAATAATAGTATACTGCTCAATATTATGTGAGCGAACGGTATCTGCATAGTGAGACCGGACTCAGCCCGCAAAATCTTTAGCTAGTGTTTTTTATTTATTCTGGACTGGTCTCACTCTTACAGTGCAACTTTTGCCATATACCTGAGAAATACCTCAGGTATTCTGGCAAGTCAATCCGGATTTGAAAATAAATAAATAAAAATAGCCCTTGAGAGCTTTTACTGTATATTTATTGTCAAGTTATTTTTGTTCTTATTCCTAATTATAATTAACGGTCATAATTTATGTGGTACTTTACCACACATGTCAAGGTAACTTTTACGAATGTAATTAAAGTGATATATGTGAAGGACTTTTTTTTTGAAGCTCACTTCATCTCTTTTTGTTTTTTTTAAATGTATGTGAAAAATCTATCGTTCATTTCAAGTAGTGACTTTGATGACTGATTTTCTAAATTGTAGAGCAGGCATAGTTTAAAAAAACAAAAATGTAGTTTTTTCTGTAGGGTTAGTTTTTACTCCTGTGAAAGTGGTTTTATTTTTCCATCAAACAAAACCATTTTAGATGTTCCCACGACAGCCATAATGCTTTATCTTTAGGACCATTATCTTCGGCTTCTTCCTCTCCGGCGCTTTCCAATATATCAGATTCATCGTTGTTATCAGGTCGGTTGGCATTGCGAGCAATAGGTCTGGCTTGAACTTGAGTAGAATGAGGGCGCCTTTTAGAACCAGCATACTTAATATTATTGGCTACGACATTGAATTGCTCGTTGGT
>VCJC01003444.1:2763-17223 GCA_024140195.1 Backusella luteola | reverse complement strand
TTTTTTTTTTTTGAAACTAGCTTCAACAGCATGATAAAATGCGCACCCATCGCAAACTCCGTCAAATCATCAACGATCCACGCCGAAAAAGTGTCGTCTTTTACAATGAATTATTCGAGGATACCAAAATATTACGAATGCCGCAAGAAACAGCCATCAGTAGAGATTGGAGAGCATTATGTAGGATGGCCGAGTACTATCAACAACATCTGGACAAGAAGGTCATTCTGCTGTCGGAAATGCAACATACCGCATCCTCTGTAGAGGTACTTTCGACACAGCAGTACCTGGACAGGTATTTTCCAGAGCATCCACTTTTACAAAACTTGGTGCAGGTGTTGAAGGATGTTGTTCATGAGGATGAGCACATGGAAAAGATTCGATTTAGCAGTAACAAGATGGGGATCACTGGCGAGGCAGTGGCAGGCTATAAAGAGGTTGGTTTGGGATAAAACACAAGATGAGCAGGAATGAATGATATAAATCCATCATACATAGTATAAATCATTGGAAGAACTTGAAGTGGGCGTGAAATCAAGTCGCTATTTCCAAGGTGTGTTAAAATGTCGTAAAGACGGGAAAGATCAAGCGTATGTTTCAAGTAATGGAAAGGATATTTTAATTGTGGGAAATGATAATCGTAATCGTGCAGGTTAGTTAAGAAAAAAATCAAGTTGACATGGCAATAGAGTAACTAAAAAGAATACATTATAAAGTTCATGGGGATTTGGTTGTGGTGGAGCTGCTATCTGAAAATAATTGGGCTACTCCTTCAAACGAGATTGCATTTAGTAGCAGCAACGCAGAAGATGGTAAAAAAAAAAAATGATGGTATGTTATATATATTTATCGATCGAGATACTTCCTATATTTAGAGTCTGAAGAGGATAAGTTTAAAGATACGGGTACAACGACACAGCCTAGTGGTTGCGTAGTAGGTATTTTAAACCGTAATTGGAGATCCTATGTTGCTACAATTCAGGAGGAAAAGGGCGGAGAAGGCGGATCCATCCATTTGGCTATTCCGTTGGATCCTGTCATTCCAAAGATTAGGGTTAGATATCAGGACGTCAAGTTGATTCAGGACAAGCGTATTGTTGTACGCATTGATAATTGGTAACTTGTTTAAAAAGAAAGAGAATAAATATATATATTGTCTTCTGATTTATTACATTTTGTTAGGCCAGTCTCATCACAATATCCAAATGGTCATTTTGTAAGATCATTAGGTGAGCTATTAAAAATAAATCTGTTTATTGTTTACAAATAAATATTTATGCGTAATATTTTTAGGTCCAATTCATCAACTTGATACAGAAATATCTGCTATTTTAGTAGAACATTCCATTTCGGTATCTCAGGCAACTCAGGGTTTCAGCGAGGCCTCACTTAAGGAAATGCCTATTGATACACCGCAATCCCCTTGGAAGCCAGAGAAGGTAAATGCAGATAGATCATGGGAATGATGTCATTTATTTATCACAACTTTTAATAGGAAGAAATTTCCAAAAGAAGAGATTTAAGAGATCTTATTGTATTCAGTATTGACCCACCTAATTGTCAAGATATTGATGGTAAACGAGGAGGGGAAAGAGAGGGTTTTGCTTATTACAAGCTTAACTTAAATCTGTAATAGATGCACTTTCTGTAAAGGATATCGGTGATGGTAAGATTGAGCTAGGTGTTCATATTGCGGATGTGAGTTATTTTGTAAAGGAAAACTACATGACTGATCTTGAGGCAAGATCAAGGTATACAACAAAAATAGTATAATATATATCAAAAACACCGTATAAACAACGCATAAACGTTTCTTAGAGGCACAACTGTATATTTAGCAGACAGAAGGTTTGATATGTTGCCCTCAGTTTTAAGTGAACGTATCTGTTCTCTTCGCCATAAAGTAGACAGATATGCCGTCTCTGTGATTTGGACCATGGATAGTAAGACATACAAAGTACTTGACACTTGGTTTGGCAGATCGATCATTCGATCGAGTTGTGAAATGGAATATGAACAGGCACAGCAATTGCTGGATGGAAAACAAGTTGCTACAGGTCTAGGTAAGGATGAAAAGTGGCTTTTATCAGGCATAAAGTTCTCATACCCTTTTTTTTTGAAAAAAAAAAGACGCCTCACTTTGCAAAAAATTGAAGCCTTGTGTGAATAAATTGGCTGAAGTGCTTCGTGTTATTAGAGTAAATAAGCTTTTTTTTTCCTGCTTTAGTATATGTCATATGTTAAAATCACCCCTTTAGGATAGAAGATTGGCAAAAGGTGCATTGGAATTGGAAGGCTCCGAAATCAAGTTCAAAATCACAGACAAGCATGAAATTACTGATATTAATATCCTTTTTTTACTATTATCATCTTGATTGCATACATTGATGTTTTATAATCCTTAACCCCTTAACCTCTTTACTCCCGAAAGATAGCATGGAGATTCATGGACTTGTAGCCGAGGCAATGATTTTGGCAAATGCCTCAGTAGGTGAGCGAATCTATCGTGGATTCAAGGACTGTGCGATTCTCCGACGTCATCCAGCCCCTTCAAAACATCAATTTGAAAGACTTGTCAAGGCAGCAGAGAGCAGGGGATTTCCAGTAGATTTTTCTTCAAATTTAGCTCTTTCAAAGTCTCTGGAAACAATTACCATTGGATGTAAAGACGATCCTGAGATTGCAAAGTTATTGAAAACAATGGCTACTATTGCAATGAATGAAGCAGGGTAAATGCATATATTTAAAAGTACATAGCCTTTTTTTTGGCTAATTCAATGAATAGTTACTTTTCTACCGGTCAATACCCTGTCAATGAATACTTTCACTATGGTCTTGCTTTAGAGTTCTACACACATTTTACAGTAAAGCACTTTATTTTTTTTTTTTCAAGTTCGCATATTCTAACTGTCTTTATTTAAGTCACCTATTCGTAGATATGCAGATGTAGTTGCACATCGACAGTTACTTTTATGTGTTGATGATCCCACTGCCATTGCAGATAGTGGCCGTGGTAATGCTATGGTGAAAGATGCTTCTGTAACCGAAATTTGTGATAACTTGAATTTGAAATCAAGAGAATCCAAGTTTGCCCAAAGAGTAAAATCTTGCTGATTTAGTTTTTAGACAAAACAAAAAAATGCTCATCCACACAAACATTTTAATAGGATTCCACTGAATTATTCCAAAGTCTTTATGTCTTACAACACGTAAGTTAAAGAGAGAGAGAGAGAGAGAGAGAGAGTATACAATTATGAAACTAATAATTGATATTAGACTGTCAATGCACCTTTGATTGAAACAGGTATTATTTCAGAAATAAGATCTAATGGTTTTTATGTATTTGTACCAAGGTAAGCAAAAAAAAACGTGAATTCGCATATAATATGAATTATAACTTATCAATACATAAAAGACTTGGCCTTAAGGGTCCTGTCTATTTAAAAGAAAAGGATGGGACGTCATGTGTGCCTTTATCGCTTATATCAGGAAAAAGCTCAGATGGTAAAGTAAAAAAAAAAGTATGTAGTTTTGTACATCTCAAACTGACATTCATATATATATATAAAGACGAAGAAACCATTCCAAACTGTAACATTGAAGTCAATGCACCCACCGACATATCAGTAAAATCCGCCGATTTACCCCACTCTATCCGATTTAATCTCTTTGACCATGTCCGTGTCTCTCTCAAACTACGCAAATCCCACGCACATCGTCATCTTGTTTATATGACATTGGTTGATTTGGATCACACCGAGTTGCCTTCCAAGAAGCTAATGACAAATAGTGAAATGATGGCATCAATTAAAACGGTCGAGGAGACAGAGCAGAAAGTAAAGACCATGGTGAAAAAGAACAAAAAGAAGAAAAAGTCCAGCAATATGTATGATGTATTGGAGAAGTATAGAAAATTGTCGTTGATTGAGAGTGGTTCGCCAGCACAGAGTACACAATAAAAAAAAATTCGTTTATTTTAATAAAGGATCTAATCTATTTAACGTCGGTTTGTTGGTTTGGTCTTTTCTTCCATTAAGTGAGGATGCTTTTTCCAAAATTCATCTCCAATAATGTCATCATAAACTGCACAAGGTATCGCTTTCATACGTGTCACTTGTTCACCTGTTCTTGGTGATATTGACGTCACTTCAGTCTATTAACAGAGTTTAGTACAACACATTTAAACTGAAATGTTGACTTTCAAACCTTTTGACGTATAATTGTCGAGCCCTTTCTATAGATTGGCTCAATTTTTGCATAATTTATATCAAACTCTGTGAATAAAATCTCATTCTTATCTTTTGAAAAGGTTCCCTATACACAAGTCATATTAGCATTGTGTTATACCCCTCAATTAACCCGCCAATGATATACCTTTAAATGATTTTCTGCATCGGTTTCTGATTTTCCTGAAAGAACCAAAGCCCAAAATGTTGTATTATAAAGGTTGTTGATATGGCAATCTGCCTGTCTCCAAGCCAAATAATCCCTCAGTATATTATCATCAGGATAGCAGACAGTGCGTGAATCAAAGCAAGGTGCGTATAAAAGAGGCTCGTTTTCAAAATATTCTTTCCAATGCATGACATAGTTTGATGCAAATAAACTGCAAATGGTGGATGAGATCTTGCTAAAGGTGATATTCGTCAGCATTTAATTTATTATTCAACTGAAGAAGAGTCTCACCTTGCTCTACGAGAATAAAGATTACACGTCTTTGGAAGTACAAAACTAAAAGAAAACAATAATCCATCAACCCAGTCAGATAAAAAACTATCTTCTTCCTTTTGCTTTACCTATATTCGTCACTTTGTCCATAGGCCAAAATAATATCTTTAATATCTTTCATAACTTCAATAGCACAACGGTTCATTAACTCAATTGCTCTTCTATCATTTGGCTTTTCGAATTTATGACTTTGAGAGAATCTTGTGTGTACTTTATTTATTAGTTAAAACAAGTAAAGAAACTTAAAAGAGAGGTTCGCTTTTACCTATGAAAACCACGTCCGTCTATACGAACCACTAACCAAGTATTTGGTAATAAATTATCGGCAAGCTCAAACTGTTTTACGTATTCGTACTTTGAGTTGGCCATATTATCGAGTGGAAAAAAAAACAACGAACACATTATTACAAGGAAAAAAAAAAGTTATTTAATGCGTAGTTTTACAGTCACAAACCTGAGGCTGAGCCTCTCACATAATGATATCACTACAAATCCAACACACTTGAATTCACATTGCCTTTCATTCATTCAATATCAGGTCAATTAATTATAAGCTGTATGCTAAAAACAAAAACTCAGATAAACGTACATCCGGCGATAAAGCAACAAAAAGGAACCTCAAGAAGGAGAGGGAGAGACTTGAATGTTTTTGTCTTCGTTTAATCTCGGGAGGACCAGAACTCCGATGTCACTTATTCTATCTCTTTGCATATTAACGTATCTTGTTTTAATTTACAGAAAAAAAAATAAGATAAAGCAATGTTTGTAAACACAAATATGTAAGACGTGGTATAAACAAAAGATGGTTCAAAATGAAAAATAAAGTGATAAAACCATGATTTATTTTTAACAACAGATCGTGTAACCCTTGATGACAGATCACCATAAAAAAAAGCAAGTCTTTTTTCTAACTGATAGCGACTTCTCTCTTTTTTTGGCAAGTATTAGTGTGACTCATTGTAAGCTATATTAACCATGTACAAAAAAAAAGTTGGTTTTAAAGAGAGGGACTCAAAAGAGTAATAACAAGAGTGGTTTCAAAAAGAGAGCTATAAAATCGATTGGGTTTGCGTTTTGGAACCCCGTCTTTGTTTTTGTTTTTAAAAAATTGATCCTTGCTTTAAAATTTAGGATCCTTTTTTTTCTGTTAATTATCACTTTTATTAAACATGTGTGGTATCTTTGCCGTCTGCAACTATCAGGGCGATTGTGACGCCTATCGTCAACGTGCTCTTTATCTCTCAAAGAAGTAAATAAGACAACCAAGTATATGTATATAGTGAGGTATTAAAACGTGTAAAAATAATAGGATCAGACATCGTGGTCCCGATTGGTCTGGCTGTCATATCGCAAAGAACAACATCTTTTGTCATGAACGTTTGGCTATTGTTGGTGTTGGTAAAGTTGTCAATTTTCTTTATATATGAATTTATTGTGACTGACATCCCCCCTCTCCATTTTAGATTCTGGTGCCCAGCCCCTTGTCAGTGAAGATGGTAACCTTGTTCTCTGTGTTAACGGTGAGATCTATAACCACTTGGCTTTGAAGAAGCTGTTGAAGAAGCCCCATGTTTTCCAAACTCACTCTGATTGTGAAGTTATCATGCACTTGGTAAAGTATATCTTGTTTACAGAAGAGGGGAGGAGGAATTATATTGGCTTGGATCGCGTGTTATTATGTATTGAATGATGGGGGGTTCCAAGAAAAAGAATGGAAAAAAAAAACTAATGCATTATCTATGTATATACATTTAGTATGATGAAATGGGCCCTGAGCTCGTTCAAAAGTTGGACGGTATGTTCTCCTTTGTATTGTTGGATGTTAAGCAAAACCGTGTCATTGCAGCTCGCGATCCTATCGGTATCACCACCCTCTACTATGGCTGGAACTCTAAGATGCCCGAGACTGTTTACTTTGCCTCCGAACTCAAGTCCTTGAATGAGGAATGTGACAAGATCCTCGCCTTCCCTCCTGGCCATATCTATGATTCAGACACCAAAGAAACCACCCGTTGGTTCAACCCTACCTGGTGGGATGGTGACCGCGTCCCTGCCAACCCTGTTGATTACAAGTTGCTGAGAGAGTCTCTTGAGAAGGCTGTGCGCAAGAGATTGATGGCTGAGGTACCTTATGGCGTCTTGCTGTCTGGTGGTCTTGATTCCAGTTTGATTGCTGCTATCGCCGCTCGTGAAACCGAGAAGATTGCAAAGTCTGGTACTACAGAAAATGAGGATGGCTTTGATGAAAGTAAGTCCATGTTACCTTTTTTACGTATTTAGAAAATTTTAATTGGAAAAAAAAATTAATCTCTTAAATTGTTTCGTAGGTGGTCCCAAGTGCTGGCCTGGTGTTCACTCCTTTTCTATCGGTTTGCCCGGTGCTCCCGATTTAATTGCTGCTAGAGAAGTTGCCAAATACCTCAACACAATTCACCACGAATACACTTTCACCATCCAAGAAGCTTTGGATGCCGTCAGTGATGTTATCTATCATTTGGAAACCTATGATGTAACCACCATCCGTGCCTCTACCCCCATGTATCTCTTGTCTCGCAAGATCAAGGCCATGGGCGTCAAGATGGTCCTCTCCGGTGAAGGCTCCGATGAAGTCTTTGGTGGTTATCTCTATTTCCATCAAGCTCCTGATGCCGCTTCTTTCCACTCTGAGTGTGTCGATCGTGTAAAGAACCTTCATACTGCTGATTGTCTTCGTGCCAACAAGTCTACCATGGCTTGGGGTCTCGAGGCTCGTGTTCCTTTCCTTGACAAGGAATTCTTGGAGGTTTCCATGAACATTGCTCCTGAGGAGAAACGCCCCAGCAAGGAGAAGAAGCGCATTGAGAAGTATATCATCCGTAAGGCTTTTGATACTTCTGATGAACCCGATGCTAAGCCCTACTTGCCTGAGAACATTTTGTGGAGACAAAAGGAACAGTTCTCTGATGGTGTTGGTTATTCTTGGATTGGTAAAGTATTTTTATGAAAAAGGGTGCTCTTAAATCTCATTATTAAAAACTTTCTGTGGATATAGATTCCTTGAAGTCTGTCAGTGAAAACAAGGTTTCCGACGACGAGTTGGCCCAAGCCGGTGCCAGGTGGACAAAGGATGTTCCTACCACAAAGGAAGCTTACATGTACCGTGTCTTGTTTGATCAATGGTTCCCTCAGCCTGTCTGTACTGCCAGTGTTGTACGTTGGGTCCCTCGTGCCGATTGGGGTTGTCCCGAAGATCCTTCTGGTCGTGCTCAAAAGGCTCACGATCAAGCTTACGAAAAGGATCAATAAATATAGCAAAAAAGAAAAAAAAAATCTCACGGAACAAAAAAAAACAAAAGGCTATTAATTTTCAAAAAAATAAAATCATGTACAGTATTCTTTCTCGCTAGAAATTAAAAAAATAATTATTTTATATAAAGTCAGGAGTATATTTATTTAAGTGTATGTAAGAAGTATTATTAATATTACTTATGAAAATGTCAAGCTTTTACAATATGAAGGTGTTCATGTGTGTGTTCATGTGTGGGGTGTGTATATTTTTTCTTTTTAGGTTTGGTATATGTTTTTTTTTGTATGTATAAAAAAAGAGAAGGGTGGTATTAAAAAAAAAAAGATTAACTACAAATTAGGTCTGGATACGGATGATAGAGGATCTATCATTCTCTAAAAGGCTAATGGGAGGAAGACGGGTTGCATTTCGTCCTGCCAGTGATAATAAGGAATCGGCTACTTGTCGTTCTTGAAGAAGACCATGGTGATCAGATGAGGGCTCACACTCAAGGCATTTCTGCTTTCCTGGTTGAGCGATTTCTTTATCAATTTTGGATAGGCGTGTAACGGTACTAGATAAAAGCTTAGATAACCGGGTCACTTCTCTTTGTAGCTCCTGGCGCTGTGATAGTAACGACTCTGTTGAATGATCACAGTGGTAGTATTCATCTTGGTTCATATGTTGCAAAGCAGAGAGAGAAGGAGCTAACGGAGGAGATGAGGAATGGCGAAGAGGTGGTAAGATAAGATTTGCAAGTGTAGGTGAGTTATTCTTGCTAGATTCTGGGAGCCATCTTTCGTCAGGAGATCCTTCCGATTCACTGTGTCTGCTGATACTGGAAGCACTGCTTGTACTACTACTGTCGTCAAAACTAAGCTTGCGGGTGACAACAGGAGATGGAGGGTAGCCCTTTTCTTGCTGCTGATACTGCTGTCCCTTGCTGGTTTGTCTTTTCTTGACAGCAAATCCATCCTTTCTGGTCAACTTCTCCGAAGGGGTACGTTTACGGCGTTTGATTACGGTTCGCATCATTGTAGCTGGGCGATGTACATGATGTAGCTTATAATAGAGTCCGCAAGCATTACAGATGGTCTTTCCATCTGCATCCCTTCTCCATAACGGCGTATTAGTAGCTTGACAATTTGCGCATACTATCACCTCCTCTAGCTTAGACTGGTCGGGATCATGATGTTCTGTTTCCATATCTTCGAAGAGAGCGTTTTCATTAGAGTATAATATACGAGGGTTGCTCATCATTTTGTTGATTTCGCCACTAGAACACATATCGCAGACGGGTCCCTTGCCACTTTCACGACCCCACAAATGCGGTCGGAAAGAAGTATGACATTCTACACAACGGGTGAATGATCGTTTGCGTGCTTTCATTGCTTATGTATATATATGTTTTATTTATGTATCAAAGAGTAGAGAAAGATATTAATAGATGAAAAAAAAAAAAGACAGAAAAAAATTAAGAAATGGAAATGAAAAGATAAAGAATTGGAAAAGAGAAAGAAAGATAAAGAAAGATTAATTTTATCACGCTAAATAGGAATGAATGAAAAAAAAAAACACTTAAGGAGTGATACGATAACACAAAAACGGTCATTGATCTTTTTTATCTCCACCAATGAGAATAAACTATCTGATCTTTATTTTCCCACACCACCAATTTTTATCTAGTTGGCTAGTTGATGATTTTACAATCCCAATTGATTTTCGTGTTCTTATCTTTCTTATCAGCTGTGTATAACAAACTTTTATCTCATTCGCCAATACCAATTTGATAATACCATCACTTTGTTTTATACAAATTTAAAGAATTTAAAAAGGAATTTTAATTCCATTTTTATCTTCGTAGTTCACTCCTTCATTTTATAATAAAGACAAAATATTATGATTTCATTAAGAATGAACCGATAAAGAGAATTAAAAGATAATGAAAATCTTCCACCTTGCACTTTATAACGATCATTTTTTTTTAGTTTCAAACTACTCGTTTTTTTGGTTAAATATAGGTCAGATGTTTTATTGGGTATATTTTTTTATCACTTTTAAAAAAAAATATTCGCGCATATTTGGAAAAAAAAATATAAAAAATAATATAGCTGTACATGTGATTTGCAAGAAAAATAGCACTCGCCACCCAAGTAACTATATTATAAACTAGATGATGCACTACTCAAAATATTAGATTAAGATGCTTTAAAGCTGGCTTTCAATGATAATATTTACAGCGTCGATCTGTAACGTATCAACAATACAGCTATAGGAAAAAAGAAGACGCATCATAGCTATTCATTTGCATGTATATTTTATGTACATAAGATAAGAATATATATGGGATGATGGTATAGATATTTACATTATAGATAGAATAACAAAGAAATCGAATTAAACATCAAATCTATACAGCCTACTTCATCAAAGTAGCTTTCAACAAATCATGTTTTTGATTTCATTTTGATATATCAAAGATTGATTCACTATGACTTTTGGAATGGTAATAAATTATGGATCTCTCTTTAAAAAGAGCATTACAAAAAAAAACATTTATCAACAAGGTATATCAGTCGATCCATTTACAAAATGTAGAATCATGGAATGTGGAAAGTGACGTTCAAAATATAGAAAATAGAAAGAAATCCTCTATGACAAAACTTGTTATTGTAATGACAGAAATCAAAGAGGGATATCGTAAGCAATAGAATATTAATCTCTATCAAATTAAAGGAGAAAGAGGATTTTCCAGTTCTACACTTAAATCTTGACAATACCAAATAGTATATCACTGTCCGTCATTTGTTTCTTTTGTGCTAGTACAACATGAGCTTGTGCGTAAGATGGGGAGTACGCTCATCATGACTCACCAAACAGGTGAATCACATACCAAATACAAATATATGGTCTTAATATCTTGTAATGGTATTAGTAATGTAAATGATAGAACCAGTGCTAATTTACGAGCTTTAACATGGTATTAAAACATTCTATTAACAAATAATACCTCATCATAGAAGATGGTATCACTGATTTTTTTTCTATTTTACACTAGATAAGAAAATGGTATGCTGATAGTTTATTAAAAATTAAACCGTAGTTCTCATTGCTGCAATAATAGTTTCGTCAAATTCGGTCTGAATGGCGATATCAACTCTCTCCCAACGTTTCATTTCTTCATCTGCCTTCATGTCCCTCAAAGCTTGTTCAATTTGTCCTCGTAAAGCAATTTCTCTTTCAATAGCCAACGCATGATCGTCCTTTACTGAAGCTATCAGGGCCCTAAACTCCTTTCGTAGTGTTTTTGTCTGTCCATCTTGTGCAATCCGCTTTAGCCTTTCGTCAGAGAGTTTCTTATCCAGCTCTTGCTTTTCATTGTTGAGTCGGTGGTTTTCGTGTTGCCATTTTTTACGTTCGCTATGGAAATCGCTTATGTTTCGAGTGAGTCGGCAATACTCTTTTACGATTCTTTCTAGTTCGGCTTCTAGACTTGCGGATTGTAGAATAAAGCCAGATTCCCTTGTGATATAAACTTGCTGTGCGGTTTGATACTGCTGTTTTAACAGACCCAGTTGTCTTTGTGTGTCCATCAATTGTTGCTCTAGAATGTGCTGATGGCATATGTAGTCAATAGCGTCTTTGTTTTCTTTTCGATCATGTTTTTCTGAAACAGCCCAATGATCATTTTTGTCTCCCATGCCTGAAATAGCATTGTTCAATACATTTAAAGTTTTTTCTTCCTCTTCCTGCTTCTCCTCCGTTTTTGTTGATGGCAGGTTGTTGTTTTTTGTCATTGTGTTACAACTAAGCTTATCTTGCTGTTGCTGTGTTTGATTGGCCTGCTGGCAGATCTGGAGTTCTTCTTCTAGCCCGCGGAACGCTTCTAAAAACATGTGAATGGCTCTCTTTGCATCATCTGTAGGTCCATAAGAGCCACCCTGTCTCAGCAACAGGGTGTTATAGTTATCGATAATATATTTGGAGAGATCATCGCTTTGCTGTTGTAAAATGTGGAATCTTTGTAAAGTATCCTTCTCATTTTGGGAAATTTCTTCCAATTGAGACTTTAGGTTTTGAATAAGCACCTGATTCTCTTTGTTTTCGTTTACGAGCCGACTATTTTCATTTTCGAACTGATCCCTCAGTTCCTGGATTTCTTTTTGAAAGTGTTGCTGGTCAAGACTGCATTTTTCTTCCGTAACTTTTAGTTTATCTTCTAGTGCCTGTCTTTTTAACGTCTCTTGATCTAGTAAAGCGCATAGTCTTTCTAATTCGGCAGTATTCTGTTGTTCTGTTTCATGATTTTTCTCCACATTTTGCTTTTTCAGCGCTTCAAGTGTCGCAATTTGATCCCCTTTTTGCTTCCATCGTTCCGATAAACCATCTACCAATATGTTCAGTTTTTGATATAATGCTAGATCGTCCAGTGATTCTTCGGTATCAGTATCAGTAGTGGTGTCACTAGCACATGCTTGTTTACTAAACCTGGCACTGGAAGGAGATAGCAAATCAGAATCATCTGACATGCTATTGTCAATGATGGATTCATGTGACGATTCCAACTCTTCGAATAACGATTCTATTTTCTTTACCAGCTTTAGCCCACCTGGATTACTTGAATTTTCATGGGGTGATAGTGGCGCGGTCGGCGTTGATGGTGTTGGTGGTGTTATTGGCTTGCTACCCGATGAAATAATAATAGCCAGTACCCCTGCAACGTTTTGAAGATAACGTGCTTCCAAGTCACTAGCTCTTTTATTAGAGAAATATAACTCATCCACCAACTGGTCAATTTGGAGACTGGATTCGCGTAATTGTTGCATGTCGGATGTTGATTTTCCCAGTGCCAGCAGCTCAAGTCGAAGCGTGGCTACTGTTGCACGTTGTGTATCAGTTTGAACGTGTATTCGCTCGTACACGGAATCTGCTGTTGCCTTTAGTTGTAATGATTTCTAAACATGGTAATATATATTTAATTAAAACAAATGATATTTTTATACAAGTGTGTGTTGGTATTAATCTTTCGTATCTATATTATTTTAGATTTACTATTTACCTGGTGTAGTTCTTCAACCTGTCCAAAACTAGTTGTAGAAAATTTAGACGCGATCAAAAAAGCTTGTGATGCATTAAGTTGCTGTATCATATCGGTGTAATCCGTTTTGATAAATCCTGTCATTGCGTTCTCTTCTGGAATAGTGTTGTATTGATTCCAGGGTAATTGTTTTTCATCCACGGGTGATACTTCCGCGATACAACCATTGGTATTGTTACTGCTATTGTTGGTTTTGCTATCCTTACTACTTCTACTATGGTGGCTACTATTGCTACTTCGAACACTAGAACTGCTGTTACTAAAAGTGCTGTTGCTACTTTCACTTGTAACAATCCGTTTTAGGTTCCTTTGAACAGACATGTTTCTTTGAGGAGGTTCTATTTTCTCTACACTTCTTCTTTTGATGGCCTTTGTATTTCTTGATTCCAGTACATTTCTTTTGGTAATATCCCTAATAATAGACGGCTCTCTTTTCTTAAGAGAGGAGCTTGTTGTGTCTGAATGCTTTGTTGTAGCTGAACGGACAGGTAAAGTGCGTTGTTGAGATCTATTGGAAAGTGATTTTGTACGTGTCACGGAATTGGTTTTTTGCATACTCTGATAAACTTTTGAGCCCTTTTTTTATGTCAAATTAAGAGCAATAGATAATGTTATGAATATATACCTACTGTGACTGAATCAGATGCTGTCATTAGAATCGTTTTCAACAATTATGAAAAAAAATATATATATGAAAAAGGATGAACAATAAGAAATCATACTAAAAAGGACACAGTTGTCAAATATTTATTAAGGAGTTATTCAATTAAGTAAAATACATCCAGGTTTCTGACACCCATAGAAGGAGTTTTAAGAAATTATTAAAACATTTCACTTCAAGAAACATGGAATAAAATAGGTTCTAAATTCATTTAATTCATTCCTATTTACTACAACGTATCATTACTTATTTTATTTTTTAATATCTGTAAAGTATAAGGTTTTTAAATACACTGTTCGAGTTGCCTTATAAAGTTTTTTAATATCAATTTTACTACTCCTTTTTTAGTTTTAGGAGGCCCACTCCTTATTATCAAAATTAAGTAAGCATGTAAAAAAAGAGAGTAATACTCCTCATAAAATGGAGTGGAATCTTTATCGAACTCTGATTTATAAAAAAGATACATAGACTATATTCGTTTCGTTATGTCGTATATTTTTCCTGGACTTGGTTTTAATCTCACGACTCATATTATTAGAATTATCTTATTACACATATTAGGAAAATCTTATCTGAATTACATGTGCGTCTTTTTTCTATCTTCACACTTAAAAGTGAAAATTCAAAAAAATAAAAATACGTTCATGTGTGATTTTTCAGTTATCGTCTTATCCAAAGCCATCGCGTAGCTGGCCAACTTAAGCCTAT
>VCJC01003443.1:12839-26470 GCA_024140195.1 Backusella luteola | reverse complement strand
CAATGGGCTCACCAATGACGTTGATGATACGACCAAGGACTTCCTTACCGACGGGAATGGTAATGGGGGCACCGGTGTCAATGACATCTTGACCACGGACAAGACCTATTTTCAAAATTAGTATATAAACACAATATGAAAATACATGTCACATACCTTCGGTACCATCCATAGCAATAGTACGGACAGTGTTCTCACCCAAATGCTGAGAGACTTCGAGGACAAGACGGCCACCAGAGTGGTCCTTGACTTCAAGAGCGTTCAAAATAGCAGGCAAGTTGTCCTGTTCAAACTGAACATCGACGACAGCACCAATAACGGAACTGTTAAAAAACAAAATAGAATATGAGTGAATGTGATGAGAGCTTGGATTGTGAAATAGTCAACGTACCGGATCTTACCAGCACTAGCAGCAGTGGCATAAGTGCGAGCTGTGGTAAGTGTTGTAGAGTTGAAGAGTAGCGATTTGATTGAATAGAAACAGTTGACGTTTAGCACATTACTACAAAAGCAAGGGGTATTTTCATAAAAGCTTACCGGAAGTAGCAGCCTGACGACGGACAGCGCTAGAAGCAACGCGACCGATAGCACGAGAAATAAACATTGTTACCAAAGGAAAGGGGTGAAAAAGGCAATGGTAAAAAGGCTTATTTTTGCTATTCTTCAAAAACACTGTTAAAAAAAAAGAGCGGGGGATGCGGACGTTGAATATTTGGCTGCCAAACGGCTAGGGGGGTTGTCACAGTCCAGTTGTCCACGATGTAAAACACATAGAACATGGTGCCTGGAAAATTTAATACACCCTTTACTGCAACGAGTATCATCTAAAAGATGGTCGATATCATGTCGTTTGCTCTTTATATCCCAATATCTTTGATTAGATAAAGTGCCAGTTTATTTCATCCTTTTATTGGTCGAGTAGGATCTGTGACGTAGCAAAAAAAAATTGAGTTTAAATCGTAGTGTTCCCAAAAAAGCAAACGGCTTTTATGACATCTTCCTCTTGGAGATATGCATTTTCAAACAGTTATTGTAATTGCTTATTTCTGCATGATTCGACCTATATTATCTTTGCATTATTCTTATATAACGCGTCATAAACGAATTCTTAGTGCTATTAAAATTAAGAATGTCAGGTGCAGATTTTCTTTTGCCATAGCAATAGTAGCCTAGACTACGGTTAATTATATCCTAGCAACGAACTATAATAATATAAGGAGTCTTATTGTTCGATATAATACTGTAAGACATCCTTTTTACTAAACCTTATCAAGAGAATTACTATACAAACCATACATGCTTATCAGAGGCATCTTTAGTAACGTTAGCACATATTTCCCTTTCATCTTTTGACTGTGCTGATTGATTTGATAACATCCCTTATTAACACCCTTCAAAATACTCAATTGTATTGTTAGAGCAACAAAGGTAGAACTTTTATTGAAAACATCAGAATACAACATTTTTCTACCTGAAAGAAGGTTTTAGAATGAATGCAAAAGTGAGATGTATATCCAGCAATATAGAGAAAGCACCTCTTGATGGAAGTTTATAAGGGCTTGAAGTGACAAGATCGCCTTTGTTTAAAAACGCTCAATTCAAATATCAACTCCATAAACTTGTGTGACATTCAATCAATTCTTACATGAATAGCATATATATTAGAGTAATTTATCCATTTCGCCAACAAAACAAAAACTATTACCTCCTACAAACAAGTAAAAGCTGCGCGTTCCATATTCCATGCTGTTGTTCCTTTTAGTATTAAAAATTAGCTATTGTTTGTTGATCAATATGCATATAAAGCGATTAAAAACTCAGGCGCAATATAAGTCAAAAACGGCAAAGTCAAACCACTTTCCCTGTATAAATATATCCCTTTACATGCAAGTAATTGAATACATGCAATGTATATCTCTGAGAATTTTACACATTATCTGATGCAGAAAATTGCAACCAACGTTCGTTTCACAGTCAGCTTATCACAATATTTTACAAACACAGTAATGGATATACTGACGGATAGGCTTTTCTTTCTATTGTAGCTTAACGAATGCACATGGTTACCGAAAGTACCATCTAACCTAAAGTGCCTCTGGAATTCATAATAAGAGGAAGGTATCCTCTCATCATAATAGCCCAAAGGCATTGAAAAACATGACCAAGAAGCACACAATGTGTTCATCCTTAGGGCATCATAGTTTGGTATAGCAATTATCTTTGAATTCATTAAAACAAGAATGGGTTTGAGTAGCTACAAATGACTGAAGGCTATTATTGTCCAATGGCCCTGTTTAGCTCCTTTTTAACATTTTAGCGTTTTATCGGTTCATCAAGTTTAGCACGGTTTAAGTGCCATTGATTTTCAGGGCTCGATTTAGGTGACCGCTTGTCCAAATTCAAAAAAGCCGACGTCATCAGTCGAATTGAACTTGGTGAAATATTAAATAACTGAGGATCTTTACACCAGCAATAAAACACACATATATACACTTATTATATAATGAACGCCCTCGCTAGATCTGCCCGTGCTGCTATCAAGCCCCTCTCCATGGGTACAATATGAATATTCTTTCCAAATAGTAGTGTCATTTTTATTAATTCTTTATTTTGTAAAAAAGCTCGCTCCTATGCTACTGAGGCCGCCGCCTCTACTGCTCTTCGCTTGACTTTTGTTGTTCCACACCAGGTAAATGCAGATATTCAACATTTCATAAATGACTCAGCTAATCACCATTTTCTTGTCGTTTCGCTAGGCCATTTATAAGGCTGCCGATGTCCAACAAGTCAACTTGGCCGCCACCTCTGGTGATATGGGTATCCTTGCCAACCACGTCCCCAGCATTGAGCAATTGAACCCTGGTGTTGTCGAAGTCATCGAAAGCGCAGAACTCACAAAGAAATTCTTCGGTAAATTTAGACAGACATTTTATTTAAGCATTACCAATTTACCCCTTGTTTATTAGTTTCTGGTGGTTTTGCTACTATTAACCCCGATAACTCTCTCAACATCAATGCTGTTGAGGCCCAGCCTCTTGAAGACTTCTCCCTCGAGGTAAATTGATGATTTATTATGAAAATCTGCTTTTGCTCAAATACCTTTTTTCACAATCCAATAGCGCGTTCAGGCTGGTCTTGCTGAGGCTCAGCGCAATGCTGCCAGTGCTGCTACTGACAAGGAAAAGGCTGCTGCCAAGATTGAAGTCGAAGTCTATGAGGCTCTTCAAAGCGCCTTGTCCAAGTAAATTTATTCACAAAACATCCTCTCCACAGAAAAAAAAAAACGTAGAAATCAATTATATTGTCTTTTTCAAGAAAATGAGAAAATTTTTCAAATTATTGAGAAAAAGTCTTCAAGTTATTGAGAAGTATTTTCAAATTTTTGAGAAAAGGTTGGTGAGAAAAAAAATAGGGCTAGTGGGGGTGGAGATTTTAGGGCATGACAGTAAACTTAGGGGATATATCCCAAATACTTTGTGATACCAAAGCGCAAGTGAAAAACTATCAAATTGCAAAATTGCTAAACATCAAACTGTAAATTATCACAATGCCAAAGTATCAAAGTGCCAAAATGCCAAAGTGCTAAGCTATCAAAGTGCCAAAGTACCAAAGTACCAAAGCGCCAAAGTCTCGAACAGAAAAACTGCAAAAGTAAAAAACTGCAGCTTATTAATTCTTTAGGACCATGTGGCAGTTATACCTTCTTGCCATCCCATGTACTTTGGCATTTTGGCACTTTTGCATTGCGATAGTTCTATTACTATCGTTTGATTTTAACCTTTATTATCTCTAAACGTGTAGATCATTTTTACACACCAATAAAGGAAGTGTCAAATTAGCCAATTGTTTCTTTCAAACAAAGAAAAAAACAAATGAACTTTGGAGAAATCCATTGCTTTTCATTGCAAATACTATTTTTCTCAACTATTATTTGTGCTTTTCTCATTTATTTATAATGTTTTCTCAATTATTCCCCCCCCCCTTTTTTTTTTCTCATTGATTTGTACCTTTTTCTCATTTTCTTGAAAAAAACAGTATAAGAGGAAAGGATAATAAAGTATTCGGTGTATTATAATATATGATCGTACTTTTTCTCTATTTAACGAACTGGCTCTAATGACTGTAAATTGTGTGATTGGTCATTCTAGTATGATTTTATGATGTTGGTTTTTTATAAATAAATATGTGTGATGTATATTATAGTTGATTTATGAGTCATTATTATATATTTGCAACTTGTCATTTTATTATTTTATTACTAAACTATTACATGGTGATAAATGTCGCTTGCAATAGCTAAGGAATTTTCCATCTTTGTAATGTGACTTTAGATGGTTTTCTGCCTTCTTATTGCCACACTTCACTGACTCTGTAAATCTATCGAATGCCTCTTTGTAGTTCACTCTTGTACCTTGCCCCTTTTCATGCATGATGCCTAGCAGATATTCAGCCTCTCCTTTGAGAAATGCTGGAGATACTATAGAGTATACTCCTTTAGTTGAGCCTGGTTGACCTTCGTCCACTTTTCTAAGTAAACATAGAGTGTTCCGGTCTGGGTACTCTAATGACATCAGTAGATTACGAAATGATGCTTTATGGTTTTGTATAGCCTCATCTCCATAGTAAAATATTTGGGCTAAGATCAAGTACCGTTGGTTAGTAAAAAAATTCTTTTTCGTGTAATTAAGCGCTTGGGCAATGTCACGATCTACTCCCTCTCCAAATGCATATAATAGCCCAAGGTAATTGTTAGCGATGTTGTTTATAAAAACATCCCCCAGAGTATTTTTGTAGTACTCAGCGGCCTTGATGAAGTTTTGTTCAGTCCCATATCCACAATGATACATTTGGGCAACAGTTAACCTTGCGTAGGAGTCACCAATTTCAGCTGCCTTTAAAAAGTATTCTAGAGATTTTTTGTAATCCTTCGGTACGATGACAGTTTCAATGGATAAGCTTTCGTTATACAAAGTATTGTCACTGAGATCGTAGATATCTTCAAAAGTGGATGAATATATTTTTCTATCGCCCTCTTTGGTTTCTTCCAGTAAAATGACACCTCCAAGATATAGTATTCCCAATAAGATATGTGCTATTTTATCATGTTTTCTCGAATGTTTTAGAGCTAATCGATAAACCTCTGATGCATTGTTTCTGATGATGCGGATTGTTGAATCATTTAAATATTTGAAATCGTCACTAAGATCCAACTCCAAAGCCATTCTAAGATAGTACCAAGAACGATCACCGTTTTTTCTGACTCCTTGTCCATTCATGTAGGCATGAGATAGTCTTGCGTATATTGTTGAGCTGGAGTATATCTTTTCATCTAGATGATAGTCTTCATTCTTTGCATAGCCGAGCAGTATTTCGAGCAATCTTTGGTAAAAGAAAGTTTCGTAAGATTTGTCACTATCATATAATGAATAGAGCGACTCTCGAGCACCATCATTTCCTTGCGGATATGACTTGGTGTAGTATTTTAGCGCCTCTAAAATGTTTCCTGAGCTGTGTGTTTTTATATCGTATATCTTCCCCAATCTAAGCTGTGCGTCAGAATTTCCTTGTTCGGAAGCTCCTGTATAATGGTCAAATGCCTGTTTATAGTCTATATTGACCCCGAGACCATTTTGATATATATTTCCTAATCTGAATATTGCTTTGCTGCACCCTCCTTCTTTGGCGATATTATATAATTTAAAAGCGCGTTTGTAGTCTTGAACAACCCCCGATCCCAATTCTTATAGCCGTCCTAGACGATATGTTGCACCAATGTGACCAGAATTCTTTGCCATAGAGTACCATTTGACCGCTCTGGTATAATCCGGACATAGTTGCTGCTTTTCATAATAATGACCAAGTTCAAATTGTATACTAGTATCGCCATAATTAGCTACATGCACATATATAGTAAGAATACCATCAATGTCAGAGTTAGACAAGTTACTAGTTTTCTCTGAATGTACTTGGGATGAATCACCGGGGAAGCCTTGTAGTAATGTGGATATCTTCTTGGCCATTCCGTTGCCTTGTTTAGCTGACTCCTTGTATATAATCAGTGCCTTGTTGAAGTCAATTGAAGTTCCTAGACCATACTGATACATTCTTGCTAATCTGTAGAGTGCTCTGTCATGCTTTTTATCTGCAGCTTTTTGATAAAGTGTTAAAGATTGCGAGTAATTTCTTTCGATGCCTTGGCCCTCTTCATATAATACAGCTAGTCTATAGTGCGCATCTGTTATACCACCTTGTGAAGCCAAATCAAGCCAATGAGCACTTTTTGAGCAATCACTATTTTTTGACTCCTCGTTTCCATATAAACATCCCAATTGATATTGCACTGCGACATTTCCGGAATGGCCAACTACTTCAAGCATTTTTAAGGATAGTAGACTGGATTCTTTTTCATTCGAGTAATATAAGGATTCGTTTTGATCGTCTTCCTTAGATGGAATTGTAGCTCTTATTTCTAAATTATATAATTTAAGGTATACCGGATCTCTAGAAATTTTCAAAAATAAGCATGACCAGCTCTGATTCATATCGTGGGCGTCTCTGAATAGTTGATATGCCTTTTCAAAGTTTTGTCTTATATCTTCTCCCCGAAGATACAAGTGAGCAAGCCTATACATTGCATTTTCATTCCTCCGTCCAGTAGCCTTAATGTAGAAATCGATAGCAGTGGATATATCCTTCTCGGTATTTTTCCCTTCTTCGTAGATTACACCCAATCTATAGTCAGCTCGAGAATCACCTTTGTTTGAAGCAATAGTGTACCAACCGATTGCTTGAGAAACATTTACTTCTACTGGTCTACCAAAATTGTAATCACTACGTAAACCATATTCATACGCATAACCAACGTTGTATTCTAGATTGGCGATGCCTTTTTCAGAAACCGATTTGAGCATATTTAGCAAGTTGTTAGGATCGGTGTCACTGCCAAAGTCAGCTGGAGTCGAAAACCACCCTTGATATTCAGGGATCTTTTCTATCGCTTTTTTAATGAAATAGTATGTTTTATAATAGTCCTGTTCGACTATATAGCCTTTGAGATAACATTCTGCAATTGTATAGTTAAGAAGCCCATCAGTATCTATGTTGTCTGGATTTTCCGAAAAAAAACTCGACAGCTTGAGTTCAACCAATTCGCTTTTATGATCCTTATAGAAATCCATGAGTCTATGACAGGCTTGTTCGCTTCCGTGATTTAAGGCACGTTTATACCAGAGAATTTCTTTCGATGTATTTTTTTAGGTTATTTCACCAATGTGATAAGCTAGGCCGATTCTCCACATTGCCTCACAATTTTTCTGATACGCCGATTTCATATACCATCCGAATGCCTCGAGTTTATCTTTGCGCATTCCAAAACCAAGCTCTTTTAGGAATCCAAACTGAAACTGTGATTCACTGTTGCCTTGTTCTGCTGATTTAAATAACCATTTACTTGCTTCCAAGCAATCTTGTCGTACACCATCACCTTGAAAGTACAACATGCCGAGATTATATTGAAATACACTGTTTTTTTGGAGAGGCTTCTTCTTTCTATACCAGATACTTGCTTTGTGGTAATTTTGATCAACTAGATTCCCTTTGTTGTGTACTTCGCCCATTATGAGTTGAGCCTTTTCAAATCCACCTCTTGCTGACTTTTTTATCCATTTGAGTGAAAGGTCATCGTCTTGAGGTAGGTCATTACCATCTTGATATTTTATACCGATTTCGTACATTGAATTTATATCTCTTTTCACAGCATTCATCGCTAATCTTTGTAACTGCTTCTCCTTCTCGACATTACTGATTTTCGAGATATGTTTTCGAAGTAAGGAATTCAATCTTCGCCCATCAACTGGATTCCTGTAATACCCCAGGTTTATTAAAGTGTTTCCATCAGAATCGATTTCTTCTTGTGAATGTAATTGATCTAGACAGTTTTGAGCGGCTCTACTCCCATCACTAGCAGCTCGATTATACCACTTGATGGATTTACTGTAGTCTCGTGTAACACCTTCACCAGTACGGTACATTCTGGCAATGCTAATCTGGGCAATATGATGTCGCATGTTGGCAGCTTTGGTATACCAGTGTAAAGCTTTTGAATAGTCCTTCTCGACACCAATACCCTTTTCATACAAGTAGGCTAAACTGCATTGTGCATTTATGTTTCCACTTTCAGCTGATTTGGAAAAACATTGGAATGCTTGTTCATACTTGTATTTCATGCTTCTCTCTTTCAGGTAGATCTCTCCTAGATGGTATTGCGCCTCAGAAACACCCTCATTGGCTGCAGTAACATAACATTCAATTGCTCTCTGGAAACTTCTTTTGGGACCATAGCCATGTTGATACAAAAAACCCAACTGTAGCTGATCACCCGTACTGTTCAAATTTTTTTTCGCTATGAGAATATCGAATTGTTCCTGGTAGAATTTTATGGCTTTATTTTGTATCAAAATAAAATGCTGTAATCTATACTCTCGTAGTTCCCTGGCTTTTGCTTTCGAAAGAAAGCTATAAGACAATTGTGATCGTTCCTCCTTGCTCTGGTACCCTCTGCAATGCATGTATTTATCGTCTTCATAAAGGTTATGTATTCGAATTAACGCCTTGGAGTAACCTTGTAGCGCTGACTTTGTATACCACTCATAAGCACGTGCATGACTTTGTTCAATACCCTGGCCTAGTGCATACAAATCACCTAGTCTGAATTGAGCTTCCATATTTCCTTGTTGAGCAGAGAGCGAAACCCATTTGAACGCCAAAGAGCAGTTGTTTTTTGTCTGATAGGCAGAGAAATAGGCTTTTCCCCGATCAAGTTGCGAAAAAGAATTGTTATCGTTCTCCATCTATGTATGTCAATGATATAAATGCACAGTTATTGTTCAAGATATATAAAAAATGTAGATGTCACTAGATTTGAATAAATATCGAAATTGAGTTATCAATACACCTAAAAAAAATTAAAAAAACACAAAACAAAAGCTCTATACAATACCTTATGCTTTAAACTTGAAAGAAAGGCAGTTTTATTAAAATTAGAATAAAAATGGATATATAAACTCTTTGCTTGTGTAATACCGTGACCCATATTTTTCGCAATCCATGACTCAGCCCGACTTGACCTTATAATGAGAAAATCGATCATTGATGTTAACTTTGAAATCGGGAGTCCTTGCTGTATCATATTCATCATGTGTTTTTTTTCTCGATTCTGGGGCCAAAGATCGACAAAACGGTTTTAATGCAGGACATGATTTGTTTCCATAAAAAATAAACTAGAAAGACGTTCAATGACTCAGTGTAATCTTTGACCATAATAATAACAAGAGGAGGGAAATAAACACGTAAACATGTGGAACCAAGGATCATAATATTTATATGTAACTTTTTTTAAGTATATAACTCAACATTTATAATCCCAAATATCCGATCGTATCTAAAATCTACTGGAAGAAACAAACTAAATGAAAAACCAAAAACGAAAACCAGAGTGGAAATTCATGATAGTTTTCTGTTCAGAAGTTTATTTTTTTGGATCATTAAATATCAAAGCGCCGTACACGGTAACCAGAGATGAAACACAGAAACTAAACAAAAGCTATTGGTAGAGAGGATGGTCCCGTGAAAGAGTGGATATATGATAATGGACGCTTCATAGTCTTTGTACTCATAAGAATTTAAAATGACGTCTCCAACCCTTTTTTATAAGAGTCGCAAGATTAAACCCAGTCAAGATTCTTTACGATAGCTAAAAATCCAGATTCTTGAAAGTTACTGATTCGCAATAAGAAGAAAATAAAGATCAACCGTTTGAGAATGGTTACCTGGAGTCGCTACTTGGAAAAGACGAACCAAATAAAATAGGATTTGGAAATACCTCAATATGGATAATATCGTTCAGTAAATCATACACACTATTATAATAGTTGATGTACATTTTCACAGTAAAGTAATATTTTTCAAGATTTGATTTCTGATTTTTACAAAAGCAACTTTTTTTAACTCAATCTTATAAGTACGGCAACTAAAGGTTTTTGTAACTCTGATCCAATTTTTCTCTTCTTCGTATATTGAATTAGCCGATATGATAAGCGCGGTGAAAAGACAAAAAATATCAGAGTTTTGGTTAAAATCCGGATGACCGATACGGCTGGATATAAAAAACAAGCAAATCAACGGATCGGCAGGTTGCTCTTTTTAGGATCAAGGGACCCTTTTTTTTTTAGCAAAATCTTCATTAGCGCGTTTAAAACAACAATAATATAGTGCATAACTTGTACCATAGAAGAAAAGAGTGTATATTTACCAAATAGAATAAAGGAATAAATATTTCTGGAAAGAACACCATGTAAAACTTTTTTTCAAATGTTTCTTGAAGGCGCCATTTATGTTTTTTTAATTATTTTAAAAAAGATAACTACTTTAGCAGTTTTGTTAATTCGTTTCATTTTATAAAACAGTAGTAAGCAAATATGTAAAGAATGGATTGTATACATAAATACGAAAATGTGTAAAGGTGTCAAGTCGAAAGCTTATTTTTACTTTTCCTGACAAAACGGATATATACCTTATATGGAAATAAATGAAATGACTCAAATTTTATACCTCTAATTACCTTCTTATTTTGCCCTCTTTGCATGCCACTCAAAAAACATGAATGACTCAACAAGCATCATTTACATTAAACAGACTCCGATAGCATTGATGCAAAACAAGTTCATAAGAAAGGCGTTTTTGGTTTATTTTTGAAAGGAATATAACAAGTAAAATGATATAATATATATATATGTATGATATGCTATTCTTCTCTACTTACATCCATGGAATTAAATGAGTTAAATAGGATTCATAAGTCAATTTTTATATGGCAGGTTTGAAAGATGTCAATATCACCCGTTATTTTAGTAGATTCGCGTATAATGACCATTTTCTTTAATTATAATGATTAGGATTATACCAACCTCATTCTTATAGATCTATATCGTATATCTTTAACCAACATAAACAATGTCTTACCCATTTTTGCTACTACCATTATCCATTCGCGCTAGGATCATGAACCAATTCAAATCCCGGTCGTTCTCCGCCATGACAATTAAGACCCGATTTTTGAAACGTCAGTTCAAAAAAAAAAAGTTATAAAGGGTCTCAAAATTTTTTTCTGTCTTTCTTCATTATATATATCTTTAAACAAAAATGCAACATAACCATACCCTTGTCTCAGCTCTTAATGATTTGGATGATAAACGTATCGCCCATATCAGACCATTGATCCCACCCCAGATTCTTATGGAAGATCTTCCTTTAAGTATCGCCGCCGCTGAAACCATCTTGGAAGGTAGAAAGGAAGCAGAAGCTATCATTCACGGTAAGGATGATCGTCTTTTGGTTGTTGTTGGTCCATGCTCTATTCATGATGTTGGTGCTGCTAACGAATATGGTAAATATATTTACAAAGGTGTCAAAAGATCCATATTTTAATGGGGTTTTTTTTAGCTGACAAGTTGATTGAATACGCCAAAACTGCAAGTGATGATTTGCATATCATTATGCGCGTTTACTTTGAAAAGCCTAGAACTACTGTTGGTTGGAAGGGTTTGATTAACGATCCTTCTTTGAATAACAGTTATGAAATCAATAAAGGCCTTCGTATTGCTAGAAAGTTGTTGTTGGACTTGGTAAGTGTATAAAGGCGGGAAGGTATAAATCCAATATTAACCACGCATATATAGAATGAAAAGGGTATCCCTGCCGCTTGTGAATTCCTTGATGCCATCTCACCCCAATACACCGGTGACCTTGTCTCATGGGGTGCCATTGGAGCCAGAACCACCGAATCACAGGTCCATCGTGAATTAGCCTCTGGTCTTTCCTGCCCTGTTGGTTTCAAAAATGGTACCGATGGTGGCATGACTGTTGCTATGGACGCCATCAAAGCTGCCAGTCACGGTCATCACTTTTTGTCTGTCACCAAGCAGGGTCTTTCTGCCATTGTTGAAACTGCTGGTAACGATGCCTGTCATGTCATTCTCCGTGGCGGTAAGAGTGGCCCCAACTACAGTGCCGAGCATATCAAGGCCTCTGTTGAAGATCTTAAAAAGAATAAACTCAGCCCTGCCTTGATGGTCGACTGCAGTCATGGTAACTCGTCCAAAGATCATAAACGCCAACCTATTGTTGCTCAAGATATCGCAAATCAATTGGCTAAACCTGATGAGACCGGTAACTACATCATTGGTGTTATGATTGAATCAAATCTTGTCGAAGGTCGTCAAGACATTCCTAGTGAGGGTCCTAGAGGTTTAACATATGGCCAGTCCATCACAGATGCCTGTATCCATTGGGATGATACAGTAGCTAGCTTGGAGGCTTTAAGAGAAGGTGTTCGCGCAAGACGTGCTGCAAGAAGCTTGTAAAAATCATCATGACACAAATTATACATAGTTAATTATTTAAAAAATTGATACCGTTTATAAACATTTTAGAGAGTGAAAAAAAGGGTGTCATTCTCGTTCTTAAAAGGAAAGGGAAATTTGCATTTGTAAAACGTCCACATTATAAATAAAATAAAAAAGGCAGATAAACAATTGCTTTTATTGAACATTACCGAAAAAAATATGCAGTGTTTACGTCTAAAGATAAAAAAAGGAATTGCGAAGGGAGTACTTGTGTATCTTTTGTTCTGTTATAAAAGTGTCATTTAAAAAATACACGCAAAATATTTCGTAGCCCTTTTTTTATGACATTTCATTTCAGCTGACAACCACGCATTCGGTGCTTACTTCCGGTTTTCCCTTTGTACGATTTTTTTCCCTTTGTTCTGTGTTGGTATGTACCACACATTTATATAAATATCATTTTGTTTACTAATTTTTTTTAAAATTATTTTTGCAATAATAAAATTTGTATTTTACTCTCTGTTCCTGTACACTGAAAAAGAAAAAAAAAAAAGAATGTTTGGGTCAGACAAAGGAACTATTTGTTTTTGTTTTTGTTATTTGAACAGAAGCGTGTGGGTGTGAGTGTGGGTGTAATCATTTTTGGAGATCATCAGGTGGAAACAAAAAACTGATAAATAATAGATTTGATCTAAATTTATAATTTTTTTAAAGTTTAATTCTTTGTTTTATGCTCATTTCGATTGAATCAGTGGAGTACCCCCACAATATAAACCTTAAAAAGGGGGGACTATCGATGCAAGAAGATTCACATGTTATTTTTTTGCAACAAAATGGAGCGACACCAAAAGATAATGCTATTTATTTTATAATTACTATTAAAAATATAAAATAAATATATATAGCATATATTATAAATTAATAACAAATGGTTTTGATAAGACCACTATTATTGGCATTATATACCTGTTATCGTCACTATACCATCATTTAACGTCATTACCATAGAACAATGATATCCTTTTCATGCAATAAAACTTGGACATGAACCGATTTATTCTCTGTTTTTGTTTTTAATGACACCATTTCATGATAAGAGAAAGCCACTCATTATATTATTTTATTATAGTATTATATTGCAATCTCATGATCTCTCGTGAGAAAACTGATTGTACAACGAGTTTAAACACAGACATCAAAACAAAGTGAGTGAACAAGGAGGGATTTAAT
>VCJC01003433.1:2422-13911 GCA_024140195.1 Backusella luteola | reverse complement strand
ATATATATATATATATATATATATATATAGTTTATAAAGATAAAAAAGCAATAATATAGACGAGAATCAGTGGTGGTATATATATATAAAGTGACGAAGTAGTAATATTGACAGGAGCATGATGAAAAAAATTAAGGGGCTGCTAAAAATATGGTATCAGAAAATCGACCGTTTAGCTTGGCTCAGCAGACAACAGATAGCACCATAACAAAATCTAAAACACAATAGATAGTACATAAATATCTAATGATAATGATTAATAAAATAGCTATCTTCTGAATCATATCGGGATATTGACATCAGTCATTCCTCATTGTTAATTACTCAATAAATTTCCATCTTATTTTTTATAAAATATACACACAAAACTATGGTAAAGAAAGATAATAAAGAAAAGACTTTTATTGTCCGACTTCCGTAGCATAAGATTCCTATTACTCAGATTTGAGTTGGCATATGCAGTGAGAAAAAGTTAATGAAGCATACCATGTTTTGAGTATTTAAAATGTTATTTTTTCATATGGGACAGGCACTAATTGCATGAATTGTTACCATTGGTCCTTTCAAAGGTCATCTGAACAGATTCTGATAGGCTGGTCAATGGTTGTCCAATCAAAGGCATGGTAAAATGTTTGGCATCTTTTCCTTATTTGTAAAAATGTCCCTTTTTTCAAAATAAAAAAAAGAAGACGTAATGCTCGGACCTTTACCAGCCCTTAAGTATGATGGATTAAAACTTTCACCCTTAATTATCTAAAATAAAGCATGGGAACATGAGTTGTCATAGAGATCGTCATGTGCCTAGATAAGGAAGTACAAATGTAGAACAAAGCTTATAAAATGTGTAGAAAGCAAAATCGCTCTTTTTTTTTATTTTCGTATAAATACTTTTCTATTTTCTATTTTCATTTCTTTAATACACTTTTCTTTTTCTTTTCCTCTTTTTCCTCTTTTTATTTTATTTTAGTACTTTTTTTATTGAAAAATACTTCCCACAAATAATGAAGCATTCAATATCACTTTCGGTTGCCCTGCTTTTTGGTATTTCGTCAAGTTTCGCAGCATCATTTGTTAGTCAGGGTGATCTATCGCGTCAGCATTATCATCAAGGATTAGCCCGTGGATTTGGGCCAGAAACGCCCTATCGGGAATATACCACCCCTTCTCATCTACAGCAACAACAAGACTATTCTAGTTTTGGAGCTTCAGATCCTAAGGATATTGCGCTTGCATTTGTCAAATCTGAACTGACCGACAGTGAATTTATCATCCAAAGCTCTTACAAGTCTGACTTGAGTGGTGTAACACACGTTTACTTACGTCAGATAGTGAATGGATTGGAAGTATTGAATGGTGATATCAATATCAACGTCGATCGCTTTGGAAAGGTCATATCCTATGGTGACTCATTTGCTAGACCTTCTGCGGTTAAAAAAAATAACTTCAAGTCGGTAAGTACGAATATGGAAAGATAAACAAAACTTCAAAGTTATCTAACGTTTTATTTTTTTCCCCCTGCATACATAATAGAAAGTTCAAAAGGGCTTAAATCTTATCACAAGTTCTTTTGCTCAAGTTGTATTGAGCACTAAAGAGTATGACCAGGCTGACAAAATGGACTACCATGTATCTAACGAAAACTCCAAAATCATCGACCCTGCTGAAGCACTTGTATCATTTATGGCCTTTGTTAGACACTCGCTCCCTGATCCAACCATTGTTGAGTATTTGGCACCTGAAACATTTGCCAGTGTGACTTCTCTAAAAGGAAATGGCGGCATTCAGTTCCCTGATGTGCCATTTGCACTCTCCCCTATTGAAGCACGCCAGGCTTATATCCAAAAAGAAAATGGCGAGTTGCAGCTTGTGTGGGATTTACAGCTTGAATTAGAAGATAACTGGTACAACGGCCATGTCAACGCCCATGATGGCACTGTTCTTAGTATGGTGGACTGGGTCTCCAGCGCCGCTGCTTACAACGTCATCCCTTTTGGTAGCAACGATCCTAACGATAGCGAACGCAAGCTGTTAAAAGATCCTCATGATTCTTGGGCCAGTCCCGATGGCTGGCATGCTCAAGGTGTTGTATCTGAAGGCGCCAAAACATTTAATGTTACCATCGGAAACAATGCATATACCCATACCAATCCAGATGGTGGTTCAAAGTGGCATTCTAACTACAGACCTTCTGGTGAAGTCGATAAAAATGGCGATATCGTTTTTGATTTTGAAGCTGATTTTGAATCTCAGGAACCCAAGGATTATGAAGATGCTGCGGTAACCAACCTCTTCTATTGGGTTAATACTGCCCATGATTTCTTTTATAGATACGGTTTTGATGAAAAATCGGGTAACTTCCAACAAGACAATATTGGTCGTGGACGTGGAGGTAACGACGGCGAGGGCGATGCCGTAATTGCAAATGCACAGGATGGATCAGGTGTGTTATTTATTACATTTAATCAGCCTTATCCTTTTTCGGTTTGATTTATTTATTTATTTATTTGTGCATAGGCCGAAATAACGCAAACTTTGCTACTCCACCCGATGGAAAACATGGAAAAATGCGTATGTATGTTTGGGATCAAACTCAACCAATGCGTGATGGTGATTTTGAAAGTGGTATTGTTATCCATGAATATACCCATGGTGTAAGTAGAATCTGTATATATAATGACAAAAAAATAGTCTACTAAACAAAATCCAATAGGTCTCAATTCGTTTGACTGGTGGTCCTATGAACTCCAACTGTCTTGGTTGGGGAGAAGCTGGTGGAATGGGAGAAGGTTGGGGTGATTTTGTAGCCACAGTGATTCGCATGCGTAAAGACTTTTCCCGTGATATTGACTTTAGTATGGGTGATTACGCAAACGGTGGTGACGGCATTCGTAAATACAAGTACTCCACATCCAATACAACTAATCCAAGTACCTATCGCATTATGGATCGTTTCGACTACTGGGGTGTCCACGCAAAGGGTGAGGTTTGGGCTGAGATGCTGTATGAAGTTTACTGGAACCTGGTAGACCGCCTTGGTTTTACGCCTGAATGGTTCCCACCTCTCCCTAAAGATATATATGCTACTTCATTATCAGAAGAAGAATTGGAGAGTATCCGTACTCACATCGTGTCCTATGGAAACACATTGGCTATGCAGCTCGTCATTGATGGTTTGAAATTACAGCCGTGCAATCCCAATTTTGTATCCGCACGTGATGCTATCTTGCAAGCTGAAAAGCAGTTAACTGGTGGAAAGTACCACTGTGATATCTACCGTGCCTTCGCCAAACGTGGTCTTGGCCGCGGTGCTAAGCTTGAAAGACGTGGATGGCTTGAACAGCGTGTTGAGAGTTACTCTCTTCCTTCCATTTGTGAAGATTAAGTGTCTATATTGTTTCATTTTATTGTGGATTATTCATTTTGTTTTATATACATTAATATATCAACTTTGCTTTTTATTTTACTATTTCTTTATTATTATTAAATCATCAATAAACATTTTTTTTTCTCCTCTTATGTTTGATCAATTTTTTTATTTTTATTTTTTTATATATTTAAAATAGTATGTTAAAGCAAAAGTTTATCTTTATTATCACAGAGAGTTTGATAAACAAATAAATATATAATTGGATCGCTTTTTATTTATTTATTAAAGTTATTAATGTTTACCACTTCAACTAATAATAATAATATTTACTCGTTTATATTAACCGTTATTGATATTTTATACATATTATAGCTACTCATCAAAGCAAAAGTTAACTGATATCCATTGGTGTAGGCATTACAGCAGGTGGTGTGGTAGCATAAGAAGGAAGGCTGAAATAGGTTCCAACATCAGCAATTTCTGTCAACTCACATAGCATTTTTACAATCTCTGGTGACGTGTAAATATTTTCGGGTAAAGGAGGATATGATGTTGGGAAAGTCTAGCACGGCAAATTGCATTATATCAATATATGAATATATATACCTGCATTATATATTACTATTTACCTTTTCATCTTTGAATGACGAGTGGAATCTTAAAATGACACTGCAAAGCACAAATCGAACAATAAAATTACACAAGAAGTCATCCGTCATGAACCTCTTTAAGCCAATATCTAAAAAAAAAAAGCAATGAAAGGTATAAGAATAATGTACATGATAGTATGCCCAATGATGGTATTTACCGAAAGCAGGATCAGCAATTAACATATCACCAATCATTGTTTCCATGTCAGCCATCTTCTTCACACACTGATCCCAATCATCCTGGTCCAAATTACCAATATCTGACACAGAGCAAAAGCCAAGTAGAGGTGTATGTAGAAACAATGTAAATAAGCTACCAATTTCACTCTTGTCCTGTACTGATGATGGATATTCCGTAGGTGACATCAAACACATAACAGGCTGGTCAAATACGTTGGGTATATTCTTAAATCCAGTGCTGTGATCACTATCTATGATCAAGAATAAGGGTTTTCTTGTGAATGGAATGAGATCACCTGGACACAAACAATGAACAGAAGGAGTGACTAGTACCTCAGTAGGCACGGTGAATGCTTGTGCACCTGTACCACTAGCCGCGGCTGCGGATGCTGCTGCGCCAGTAGAGGCTGCAACCGCATTGGCTGCTGTTGTACGATCTGTATTTGGACTAGGTTTATTACGTTGGGATGTTACTACACCATGTCCATACCAGGGTACTATTTGATCTGGATAAGCACATCCATCTGCAGACAAATATAGTAAAAGAGCACAACCATCGCTAGTGTCTTTGAATGCAGTAGAAATGTAAACCATCAATTGACTAAGCGAGGGTCGATAAAGTAAGTATTTGTGAGGATTTGATCGTTTGCCAAATCTTTCGCTTTGGTTTACTTGTGCTGTAGTACTCGAGGTGGTGATCTGCGTCGTAGGAGGTCGTGTGGTACTTGTTTGTTGCTGTGACTGTTGCTGGTCCTCTTTAGCACCTGGTACATTTGCATCCTTTTTTTCATTTTGATGCGAAGATTCGTTACTTTTTGCTAATGGATGATTTGCGAATGGCTCCCTTTCCAATGATTGTAGCATACGATACATATCAAGTGTAAGCTCCGAGAATTTGATTTGTTTCTGATAGTTTCCCACCAAGATAGCTTCCTGTAACTTTAATTTCTGTATTCCAGGTCCCAAATCCCGCTCCTTAACAGCATTAGATAATCTATGTGCGATTTTGTCCGAAGTTCGGTCCAAGTTGATGGGGACAATCTTCTTTTCAGCTTCTGTAAAAGTACTTATTTCGTCTAATACCATTTGCCATTCCTTTGCATCAGGTGGCTTGAAATTCTTTGTATACTCGTCAATTAAACCTTCCAGTTCGCCTATAAACTGGCGCACGTTTCCATCCTTGTTCAACAACAAACAAACAATGATGAAACGAGCATAATATCTCATTTTCTTGATCATCAACGCTGAACTATATATGAATCACCAGAAAGTCAGATACCGCCCATTTTCACCAAATTCCCAACCTTAAACTTACTTTTTATCTTCAAGAATATCCTTAAAATACTGTCTTTCATGTATCGCTTCATAAAATACGTACGATTCATGCAAGTAATTTGTTTCACTCGTCCTTAAACTATATTTTTATATAATAAGTACCATGGCCCACTATAAAAACGACCTACTTACTAATAGTGATAGTATAGCTGTCCTATCTTACTAGCAATTTCGCCCACCTCCCATCTTTTGAGTCCATAGTTGACTTTATTTTCAAGGACTGATCTATGTTGTTGTTGAAATTTCCAAAGCTATAAAACAGAAAACATCAACTTATAAGCAAAAAGAATAATAATAATAAAAAAGGCAAGTCGACTTTCGAAAACAATGGGTACACGGACTTACTTTTGTATACACTTCAAAGGTTTTTTCGAAATACTATTTTCACAGAGTAGTTAGAATAAGCTGCTTATCATTACTAATTTTAATAAGACTTACTGGTCTCCATTGTCGGTGACTTCCGGTTGGAGGTAAATCTCTACTCGATTGGTTTAGTTGAGCTGTTCATTCATCACATTCTACTGTTTCTAATTGTCACTCACCTCAAGCCACCAAATAAGCTTTGACTTTTTTCCAGCAAATATTGGAATTCTTCTACCAGTTTTCGATTACGTATGGCTTCCTCATCTGTTTCTGCTGTAGCCGATTCTGAAGTAACATTGACAACAGAAGGAGGAACCGACTTTTCATTACTGGGATTTGTGTTGTTGTGAATGGAATGAGCGTCTATTAGAATGAAAGTGAAGCACCTCGTTTAGAGATCAAGTTAATCGTAATAGTTACTAACTATATTTACCTGAGTTTGTGGTTGCCGCTGTGGTTGTGCTCGTGGTATTCTTACTTGGTACAGCAACAGCTCCTGTGCTAACACTGTTGTTGATGGTTTTGGTCGAACCCGTTGTAGAAGACGGTTCAGGCTGGCCAGTAAAACCAGACGTACTCTTTTGGTTCTCCATTTTTTACTAGCCTGAGGAAGCAACAAAAAAGAAGAATGAAAACAATCAAGTTCATCTTTGATCATATTTATAGCTAATTTAAGGACCGCCACTTTTTTTTTCTTTAAGAAATATGGCATGAATTTTGCCTTTAGTGCAAACGCGAACGTTATAGTGATTGTATTAACCATGATTAAACAACAAGTTCAAATATCGCTCATATTATCTGCAATTACTTATGTTAATCGTTGAAATGAGAAACAATGTCTTAAGGTAAGGTCAATATGAAAGAAAATGGAATGGCTCTATATTTAGTCACAGCTGCGGCTAAGAATCGAAATTGGTCGTCCATTCTTCTCATCTCATCAGGTGGTGTACATGTAGACCCACTTGATTTAAGCTATTATAACAGATCAAGTCTAATGTATCTAATAAACTCGATGATAAACAAATAAGTAACATATCCTATCCCTCTTTCTGGTAATGAACCACTAGCACATGTATCTGAGAGAGAACGCTATTAAAGCGATTCGGAAACAGCGAATCGCTATAGTCACACTACTAAGAGAATAAAATATATTATGCGATGGTGTGAGTTATTGGTCTAGATTTCTGAAATGATCTACATGTAAAATAAACTATTAGGTAATCATTGATGATGATCAATTGAACGATACACATTTATAATTAATTAATAAACAAGCCTTTTTTAAGCGTTATATTTCATGCATATATATATTATAAAAAAGCATACATGGTCTCTATAATAAACTGATGAAGTTAGGAATAGCAGCAACAAGGATCCAGACTAGTTACTCTTCGCTCCTGGTAATACAATACATGTATAAAGTGGATTGTGCATCGAAATTATCACATGGTTTATGACAACGCGATAACTTTTTTCTCAGCCAAGAAGTCTCAATCATTACATTGAGTTAACATATATTTAAATGTAATTACGTTATATAATAGAGAGAGCCTTATATAAAAGTGCCTCTTTCCTTTACTATTACCAAATGTTACTTTTGGTCAAGAAGAAGCTTAATCGCGTCACAATATTATCTATTTTTTTTCTACTTGTTCTATTTTAGAGTAATCCGCCCTAATTAAATTCAACTGTCATGGTGAGCTATAAATGATTTAACCATTGTCATGAGGCTATATGTTATCTATTTATATATTATGCATAACTGCTGCTTATGTATATATAGTATATTTGATAAAACAAGATAAAATAGACTCACGGTTATTAAAACACGTAACAAAAAGGTTTTGTTTTGTATCTTGATACAGCATAATATATTTAAAATGCCCTACATACACTTGTTAAGACTAACTTCTGTCAAATGAAAAGATGGTGTATACAAAACAGTATTTTAAAGAAACAAACATAAAAGTTACAGCAATACTATTAAAAAGAGTGTAATGTTTTTAATTAACCAGTTCATCTTTGAATATCATGCAAATGAATGGTTTTTATTATTACTCTTTCTTGGTGTCGCTACGTCCTTCTACTATATGAATATTGCTATTAACAGTTTTATATCATTACTTTATTCGTCTGTAGTCTTGTTGGGTAAGATAAACGAGTGGGTTTTGCCTAGAATAGTCTTTTATTATTATTATTATCAATTTGAGAAAAAAATATTCTTTTTTCGGAACGATAATGTAATAAAAGTGTAAATCTACATTACTATATATAGACTTTGAGAAAAAAACCTAGAGAAAGTCTTTATTACATACTTTACCATGTTGCATTGTATTAAATATCATATATTTTGTTTCCTATCAATACGAGAGTATGGATTCAGTGATATGAAATATATATTATATTTTGTTACTAAAAGCAACAGCTAAACGCAAAATTGCCTCGTCCAGAAATTGAAAGAAATTACTGATTTGAGATCACGCACTGTTAAAAAAGAGTTTATTCATATGGTATTAAAACATAGAGATATGAAAATCAAGTTTTATAGTTTCTAACCACTCTTCTGTTTATATATAAATATAATTACTTACTCGCATTCTCTTCTCTCTTCCTTTCTCTTTAATCTTTTTTACTCTTTTCTCATCTTTTAAAAAACAATGCTTATTATCGATAAAAGAAAGTTCGCATGTGTCTGTAAGTTATAACGCTGTGTTTGATTAAAAGCCATGATCACTTATTTTTATTCCTTTGTAGCATGCATTAAAGTAGTGGCCTATCTATCTTAATAAATCAAACCTAAGCTAATGTATTCTCTTTTCTTATAATAATAGGGTCATAGATCCTCAAGATGCGACCATCTGGAGAGAAACCTGGTGGCAGTGCGCAAAAAGGGACGACCGCTTACCCAGTGCGATCAATGCAGGGAACAACGAAAATATAAGAAATTACATCAAAAATGCATTTGTCCAAAAAAGAAAGAAACAATGGCAACAGCGAACCGTGCATCAGTCAGAGCCTACGCCATCCGTCGTATTATGTCAATTGATGCTTTACTAGCATAATAATAAAAACATTCATTTGCCGATATTTGCCATCTTTGAACCAACCATATTTTTCATCTAATATGAAAAGTGGTTAATTATTACTTTACTCAAAAGAAACAATTGGAATTACATTCTATTATTATTAAAACAATCAGTAAGTACTTGTCTCTTTCGAGTAAATTAAAACCTTTATTTTACAAATGTCTATTCTATCATAATTCCAGCACCCATTCTTTCCTTCTCTTTATTAAATAATCAGACTATGATTCTAGCATGGTTTACTTAAGAGTTCATAGTCGAATAAACGTGCTTTTCTTGGCGGCAAGCAAGCTCCTGGTGATATTTCATCCAACTCAAACCTTTGAATACAAGTGCATTAGAATAAAATCGACGAAATGAATCGATAGTGCTTTACCCTAGCTTTTCTGTATAAAATTTGAATGCGCCTTTGTTTGCTACAGCAACCATTTAGAAATATACCAATAATAATGATGATCAGCTAAGCCTTATATTTCTACCTTTAAATACAGTCAACATCACTTTGTCCATTTTCCAATGTGTCCCAATACGACCTAGTAAATTCATCAAGTACTCTCCCAACCCTTGTCCTCTCGCGCCTTCAGCCAATTGTATTTCATAACTATAGATTACGAGTCATTAGATCTCGTTCTTAGTAAACATTCCACCATTTACCAATAAGCACAGTTGGCATTGACATCGTCGTCCATTGTTTCCTCTTGAACCATTTGAAACAAGAGGAATCCTTTTAGATTGTTTGGATCATTCGCACTTCTCGCAATCAAATACCGAGCTTCAGGTGCAAGCATTTCGCTTCGCTTTTGTTGATCGCTCCAGCCATCGTTCGTGTCTTTATAGCTTGTAACATATTGCTTCAACAGCGTGTTCAGATACTCGAGGTTCTATTCACTTACATGTGATACAGATTTGATTTCACCAAGTTAAAGGACCAGTCAGCTAGTGAAGCTGGAAGGTCGCTTACATGATAATAGTCAATGACTATATCAAGATCATTGCTGTGTATTTATATCAGTATTGATAGCAAACTGTGTCCATACATCCATAACATAACATACGCTTTATACACAAGAGGGGAATCCAAGAAGTTAACAAGACAGGGTTCCTATATTAGGTAAGCTTAGGACAGGCACTTTTTGCTGATTGCATCATTATTCATACTCTATTCGCTTTGGCCAACAAGCTATCTGGATCGCCCTTTCATTATTGTTATTATTAATATTATTAATTATTGACTTGAAATAATGAATGTTTTAAACAATAAAATACCTCGTGAATTGGCATCTTTTAAGTGGATGAAATTCTGGAGTACAAAATAAAAAGCGAAAAAGAGTTGAACAGAGAAAAAGGTGACGTTTTTGATGCCATTTCGGCAATATAAAAATACAAAGTCCCTTTTGTCATACAACGAATTCTTTTCATTCTTTTTCTTTATTTTTGTTTTTTTAAAAAAAAAAAAAGGTCATCCCAGCGTAAAAATGGCAAGTGTTTTGGATGTAAGCGTCTCAAAAGACGGAGAACGCATTTTGTGTAAAGGACATGGACTCGAGATTTGTGATTCGTGCAAGGCTGATTGGAGCGCACACAACGCTTTAGCCGCTACTTTGAAGCAAGTGAAAGAGCTACCACCACCCAACGCACCCAATCCCACACGAAACGCCCAAGTGACTCGACTGAAAGAAGAAGGAAACAAGTATTTCAAACAAAACAATTTTAAGGAAGCAATTCGCTTCTACACGATGGCAGTTGAATTATCTTGGTCTCGTCCGCTGTGGGAACCCCTTGCCTTTCAATATGTCAGAGAAGAGCTCGCTCCGGTGCTCAGCAACAGATCTGCCGCTTATATGTCGCTCAAGAATTTTGTGGAGGCCTACGTCGACGCTGAGATGGTCACCCGCTTAAAGCGTGAATGGAGCAAGGGTTGGTTTAGAAAAGGAAAGGCATTGGTCGGTCTTGGAAGAGTCGAGGAGGCTTCAGAGGCCTTTCAAACAGGTCTCAGATTCGATCATGAAAGCGAAGAACTCAAGAAGGCTCTGGCCGAAGTCGAAGCAAATTCAAAAAAATAAAAATGTCAAAAATCAGGACTCTTTTTTTTTTTTTCCCAATACAAAAACACTCTTTTCTACCCATTTATTCGCTGGAAATGCTCTCGTGTTTGCGTCCTTTTTTTCACTCGTTTCTTTGCTTAAGAAGAGCGAATACATCATATATAATACAAACAATAAGGAGGTAAAAGAATGCTATGGTAAATGCTTTTGATAAATGTGGGTAGTGTTGGTTGGCAACATCAGTTGGGTCATCGGTGAATGCATGTCAAAGCAAATAACTCCATTTTTGGTTCTTTCAATAAACGATAGACTAACTTTACCGAAGTCAAAACGACATGGTTCAAGTTCTTATAGTATATTGCTTCTTAATACGATTCGATAGGTCATATGAATATTTGCATGTAAAATGACAGGCTTAAATATACTGTGGGGGTATCAGTTCTACAAATGCGATGTACAAATTATG